>OY987269.1:14335915-14585810 GCA_963920665.1 Straminergon stramineum | reverse complement strand
TGAAGGAATGGAAGCCCTTGTCATTCTCTTTGATGACGTTCGTTATGGCCTTCAACTGTTGCTTCAACACCTCTACGAAAGTGGGATTCATTTCTTGCTCCTTCAAAGTTTTCAATTGCTCGTTCTTTGCACGCAATGCTAATTTTGCACTTTCTATTTTGGCAAGCAACATTGCCTCTTCATTTTCTGAATCGCTTCCTCCACCACTCCCGTCACCCTCTCACAAAACGGAGTCCACTCTCCTAGCCACCCCATCATCCATGCCTTCTTCATCCGTATCTTGTACTATGATGGGCTCTTGAGCTGATTGTCCACTTTGGTCGACTCCCACATCCACAGCCAGCCTAGATTCTTGTATGGCAACCTCCTCCTCATCGCTGTGGAAAGAATGTCCATCGTATTCATGGGTGTGTAGATCAGAGCTAGAAGTCTCTGACCAAACCACGCTTTCATCGCGAACAAATGACTTCCCACGCTTCACCTTGGATAACATCTTCTTTACATCCACAGGTTCATCTGGTGGTAAAATTTTTGTAGTCTCTGGAATGATCGCAATAGGGACCTCCTTCAATGTTGACCAATCCACCTCCTTCTTCAACACATATTCAGCATACACCGTGCTCACAAGAAAGAAACAGAAATTGTCGTTTCGGTAAGTTGAGTCCTCCAAATACAAGTGCTTCCACACCTCACAACATCTAAGTATGAAGCCCTCATCCTTGGAGTATGCAAGATTTACTTTGTTTTGCTTCAAATGCTCTTTGTGCCGACACAAGGGAAATAATTTGCTGATGTGGCACCAATCCACGTATTTGCAAACGGTTTTGTAACTCCAAGGCTCAGGTTCATTTCTCCAACCTTTAAATGCCTTAATCTTTGGATGGATCAAAATGGCCACACGCTTCTTGTGAATTTTACCGGACCGTTTCCGACCCTTGTTGCGGATGAGCTTCATCTCTTGTCGTGTAAGGCGTTTGATTGTGGCAGGCGTCAATGGTGGGGGCTCATTCTCCATAGTGCTCAATCTATACGATCAATTCTACTCGAATACTATGCCAAATATACCAAGCCTAAAACCGTGGTTGTCCAAACTTAAATCTATTACCTCGTGGTAATTCACATTTACAAATACATCAACATGAGCATTTACAATCACAATCAAGTTTCAAACAATTCGGTGTGATTTACAATCAATGGATGAAAGTGACATGAGGAGACATAGAATATCCTCCTCACAACACCCACCTCCCCTCTCAAGCCTGCAATGAGCCACTTCCAGGTGGATAAAAGACAAGGCGCAAAAGGGAAAGATGGGAGACTGCGGGTTTAGGGTCTGATTTTGTACCGACAGTCGCCTCAGGGCGAGCACGGCTCTGGGGCGCGTGCAGGTCCAAGGGGGGGGGGGGGGCGCGTGCGGGTCGGGAAGGCGACCGCGGGTCCAAGACCACCGCCAGCGACCGCGGGTGATGGCGACTGCGGGTCTGGGGGCGACTGCGGGTATGGTGGGGCGACAACGGGTCTGGCGCGACCGCGGGTGAGGGGAACGCACACTGGGGGCGCATGCGGGTCTGGTGCAACCGTGACTGGGGGCGCGTGCGGGTCTGGGGCGACCGCGGATCCCAAACCCCCGACCGCAAAGGCACATACCTTCACTGAATAGTGAAATTAGATTGCCTTAACAATTAGATTGCCTTACCTCCAAATGAACCATGCAAAGAATTCATATTCAAACCCAAATGCATGCAAGTAGGTGATGTGTCTGTACAATACTCAATATTTTGGGTCCAAACATGCACTTCACATTAAAAATAGTTTATACACTTGCATTTCTTTTCCAAAATGAGATGCTCATAAGGTGGCCAACGTTACTATTCCCGCTAGAAAACTATTACATCAAATCCTATGAGAGGACAGAGTCTCGAAAGACGAATTCGGGTGGTTTCATGAACCATGGTTTACCCATGAGGAGGTCCACCACTTGCGCACATGTTGGTCTTTTGTTAACATCAACATCAACTAGTTCACGTAACTTCATGGCAAAGTACCTTGATGACTCATGATTTCTAAATAAGTCCTTGTCGTATTCAACCATGTGTTCTATGTTCATGCGTTGGGTCAACTTTCCAATGGAATAAGAGTCGGACTTCACCGAATATTTGTAGGTCGCTTTCATCACATCTAAACTCGTATCTGAACCCTCTGGCCCAAACAAATAGAACAACTCTGGAGCTGCCCACCAACGGCCCATCCTCTCAGCATCAAGTTTTTCTTGTTTTTCATATCCAAAATGCGAGGGAGCTCCTTCTTGAATACGACTTGTAATTCCCCAATCACAAATCCCAATGTTGATCTCTTCGTCCAAGAAGGGGGGATAATGCAACAATATGTTTACAGGTGACAAGTCATTGTGCAGCACCCCAGCATTGTGCACGAGACTTGTCACATAAACCAGGGCCCACGCCAACTTCGCCTTGTGTCTTCGAAAGAGGCTAATTTCTTTTTGTTGTTGGCCTGTAAGTTGCTTGACCAACTTGATTTCATGCCATTCCGCATGCGACACCACCTTCTCATTCAAATGAAGCAACTCTTTGAAATTACCACCATTCCACCACAAAGTGTATGCTTCCATTGTTTGGTCATGGACAGCTAGGAATTTAATAATGGCCGGATGATTCAACGGGCATACCAAAGCCTCCACTGACCATTCCACCCTCGCATCGCGTTTGTTCCTTTGCTTTGACAATTTCCCCGCGAAATGTACATGCGTTGGGATCGTGGACATCCCTTCAATGTGTACCTTGCGCACCTTTGCATATCCTCCTTGACGGTCAAATCTAGTAAGTGGGACCACCTTGGCCTCTGAGTAGACCCACATGATACATGAACCACTATCTCTTGTAAATGCAGCCTTCAATGCATCCGTCTGCCACCCCATACCCCTAGCTTCAGACCTTGACAATCTTTTTGCTGCAATTTGCCACCAATCCATCTTCTCACGGAACTCCTGGGCCCTATCCGTTTCTCCAAATCCAGGCACTATAGGTCGCAACTCAAGCATCAACTTCTTGGTGTTGAATATACCAGTTTGTAGGCAATTGCCAATCCACGTTTGCCATTGGTTGAAATACACTTCATCCACATCTACATAGTCCGAAGATTCCTTGCATTTCCTTGTAATAAATTCCTCCAACTCATCCTTCAAGGATTGGATGCCTGCCTCTTTATTTCTCAAGTATTTCCTCTCCAAATATTGTACACTTTTTTCCTCATACCATTGGAGACAAGCCTCATGCGCATAGGTCGTATATCGTGCTGGGGGATAGGTAGGGTCCTTATCGTGTGCTGTCTTGGACTTCTTTGTCTTGGATGGTCCGGCACCCCCAATTACCTCCTTGGTAGTTATATCTACAACAAATGCTGCAGGATTATCAAGGTCCTTGTCCCAAGCCGATATCCGACTTGTACTACTTCCTTCCTTTGAAGTAGACATGGTCCTCTTTTGAAAAACGAGGCGTTCTTGACTTGAACTTGGAGAGAAAAATGGGCAAAAACTTCCCCTTCTGAAATCACCTTAGCCCACGAGCACGCATTCAGCCACTTCAAAGTGGATGAAAGCCAATGCGCAAGACCAAGAATGGCGACCGCGGGTATGGGGCGACTGCGGGTTGGGGCGACCGCGGGAGGGGCGACTGCGGGTTGGGGCGACCGCAGGAGGGGGCGGCTGCGGGTTCCAGAGGTCCTCGGGGATGGAGGCGACTATTCGCGTGGGGGCGACCGCTGGTCCTGGGCGACCGCGGGTACAAAAAGGATGGACCATCCTAAATAATAGCTAAAAGAAACCTTCATATGGGGTAGAAACATTGGCATTACAACTTCCCACTTCTATTTCGCTTGCTTTCGAATAAAATCATAAGACCACTATGATATGGTCTACAATGTGGAATTAGATTTTGACTTGTTTCTTTATGGTTCCAAATATATGTCTACAATGTTCACAAAGAAAAAAAAGGAATGGGCCAAAACGGAAAAAGAGAATCAGAAATATAAAAGTACGGGATATGATTGACTTCTATTGAAACAAAAAGGGAGAACTTGAAATACTTACATTCTACCTTTGCATAATGATATTATAGAGGTTACTTTAGAAGTGTCCAAAGTCTTTTTCTAATTTCTTCAAGTTTGCTCTATAGTGAACATGAATTTGGCTTTTTTACACAACCCTAAACCCTTTTAGGGTGGAAGAGGTCATAAATGCAAACATACATGTTGTAGAGCACATTAAAATGAACAATAAATGAAGCATATGCACATCAAGTCAAAAGATTGTTATCCTTGATGAAGACATTGTTCAAACCATCAAGGGTGTTTGAATGCTATCATTTCTTTTTTTTGCATGCCAATCCTTCAAAATTGGTCACCCACAAAATACAAGAAATTTCTAAATGGACAAATGGGACACCTTCGAAATCATCCTTCTTAGACGTTGTAAATTGTTAAGTTACAAATTATAGATGTGGTCTTCGGAAGTAAACTTTCCAAGGAGGACCACCCCTTCTTACACTACAAAATTTACAAGATGATGAGATGCTCTTCTATCCTATATAGAGAGTTTCTATCATTTATGGACTCAAAATTAGCCACCCCATCATTTAAAGATGAAGAACTGTCACATGCAAATCCTTATACAATGTACAATTTCTTTGGCTAAGTATTCTATGGAGGACATTCAATATGTTCTTGTAAAAGCTATCCAAGGTTTACTTCAACTTTTCTATACAAAAAAATAATCTCTCTCCAAAGAGACAAAACGTCAAGTTTGGTCACTCCGATAGGTGAGCAGGAAACATCATTTGATTCCCAAGGTTTCAGAGATGTGCTATGAGGGTTGAGATGGTCAGTATTGAATTTCGTACGGAAATGTATGAGGTGCAAGGTTGCACCACATACATTTCCATCCAAAATTCAATACTGATTTCTTATAACTCTCATGGACCATCCCCTAGACCTTGCGAATCAAATCACCTTCCCTCCCACATACCACATGGAACTAGCTTGACGTCTTTTTTTTTCTTTTTTGTTGGTTGGCTACAAGAACCAAACCAAATTGATCTCATTGGGGATCGAACCCGAGACCTCCACAAGAACAATGACTTCGAGGAAGCCAAAACCTTCCATGCATCACCTGAAGATGCCTTGAAGACCCCAAGGTCCTAATGAAGTGACTTGTTCTTGGATGTTAAAAGTTGAACTCGTTATACTTATTAAAACTTCTTTGGATTGGAAGGCACGCCCCCACCCGCAGTTGCCCCCCAATCCACGAAATTGGGCTCGAAACCACTAGGACCTGAAGTCGCCCCCACCCGCGCTCGCCCAGAACCTGAAGTCGCCCCCCACCCGCGGTCGCCCCCCCCCCTCCGCCAAATAAGTCTGGAAACCACCAAAACAGAAGCCCGCGCCCCCACCCGCAGTCGCCCAGGACCTGAAGTCGCCCCCCACCTACGGTCGCCCCCCCCCTCCGCCAAATTAGTCTGGAAACCACCAAAACAGAAGACCACGCTCCCACCCGCGGTCGCCCAGGACCTGAAGTCGCCCCCAAGCCGCGGTTGCCCCTCCATCCACCAAATTGGGCTCGAAACCACCAGGACCTGAAGTCGCCCCCACCCGCGGTCGCCCCCCCCCCTCCGCCAAATAAGTTTGGAAACCACCAAAACAGAAGCCTGCGCCCCCACCCGTAGTCACCCAGGACCTGAAGTCGCCCCCCCCCCTCCGCTAAATTAGTCTGGAAACCACCAAAACAAAAGACCGCGCTCCCACCCGCGGTCACCCAGGACCTGAAGTCGCCCCCAAGCCGCGGTCGCCCAGAACCTGAAGTCGCCCCCCCACCCAAGGTCGCCCCCAATCCACCAAATTGGCCTCGAAACCACCAGGACCTGAAATCGCCCCCACCCGCGGTCGCCGAGGACCTGAAGTCGCCCCTACCCGCAGTCGCCCGAGACCTAAACCCTAAACCCACTCGCAGTCGCCCCATTCCACCGAATTGGGCTCAACAACAGCAAGCGAGAAGACCAAGCGCCTACCCGCGGTCACCCAGGACCTGAAGTCGCCCCCCACCAGCAATCGCCTCTATCTTAAAGTCACGCCAGTCCAGAAACCACCATAGCAGAAGATGTGAACCATCTCCAACACTAATGAAGTCAGACTTAATTGCGTGCTTCATTGACTAAAACTAACCTGTTCTTCAATATTGGTAGCGAGTTAATACTACAAAATCAGTCTATAAATACAGAATTATAGTAAGACTAATTAGAAAAATTGAAGAGGGTTTTCCAAACCCTAAACCCTAACCCTATACCCTAAACCCTATACCCTAAACCCTATAGAAAAACCATGGACCTTCTCCATGTATGCCACCCCAAAAGTAATGTACTTCTATTTTTTAGGGTGGATAAAATGATAAACACATGTGATTTGCTTTTCATTATATGTCATAAAAAAGTTTGAACTCCTCAACCTTGCACTTGTAAGATATAAACCATTGAAGGTGTCATTTCCGAACTTTTTAATCTTCAATAAATTCAATATTCATTCACCCCTTCAAATGTGTTTTAAATCCCCTTGATGTATCAAGAGGAGGACCCTATTCAAATTCCTATGTTTAAAGATGGAAAATGAAATGACGAGGAGAAGGGCTTTCCCAAGTCTCCATTTTTAAAAAACACTTCCTATGTAGATCAAAAGATTTTTTCTTCATGCATCTCATGGTGTTAGTATTTTTTTTGTACATCGTTTCCCCCCAAAGGGAATGTCTCCTCCAAATGTACTCCCTCTAAAAATAAAAATAGGAAATGGTCATGTTGAATTTTACATGAGCACGAAGAAAAAAAATTGTGAAGGAGAAGAGCTTCCCCAAGTCTCCATTTTTAAAAAACACTTCTTATGGAGATCAAAAGATTTTTTCTTCATGCATCTCATGGTGTTAGTATTTTTTTTGTACATCGTTTCCCCCCAAAGGGAATGTCTCCTCCAAATGTACTCCCTCTAAAAATTAAAATAGGAAATGGTCATGTTGAATTTTACATGAGCATGCGGAAAAAGAAAATGTCAAGGAGAAGAGCTTTCCCAAGTCTCCATTTTTTAAAACCACTTTTGATGTAGATAAAAAGATTTCTCTTCATGCATCCCACAGTTTCAGTATTTTATTTGTATATCGTTTCCCCCCACAAGGAAAGGTCTCCTTTTAATGTACTCCCTCCAAAAATGAAAGTAGGAAATGGTTACGTTGAATTTTACATGACCACATGGATGGATGAAGAAGAAATAAAATGTTAGGAAGAAGGGCTTTTCCAACTCTCCACTTCGTCAACCAATTCTCTTTCTTTATTACTTAATTAACTTTTGATCACTTTGTCTTGAATGCCTCATTCTTAGAATTTTCTGGAGTTAATCTTCAGAAAAGGGGGGAGAGGT
The DNA here is from genome assembly GCA_963920665.1 of Straminergon stramineum. NCBI lineage: Eukaryota > Viridiplantae > Streptophyta > Bryopsida > Hypnales > Calliergonaceae > Straminergon > Straminergon stramineum. The sequence goes on along the minus strand of OY987269.1, from coordinate 14,578,343 downwards.
ACTTGAAAAGTTTGAACACCTTCCCTCCAATTTGTTAGGGCGGAAACTCAAACTCATGTTTTTTGGCGCCCCTGACCCGTAGACGCCCCTGACCCGAGGTCGCCCCATACGTAGCCGCTCCCATCGTCATGAACTGGGGAAGACCTTTTGGAATCTGAGACCCGTGGTCGCCCCATTACCCGCGGTCGCCCAAGAAATGACCTGTGGTCGCCCTATATGCAGCCGCCCCTGTACCCGCGGTCACCCAGGAAATGACCTGTGGTCGCCCTATATGCAGCCGCCCCCTGTACCCGTGGTCGCCCCATTACCCGAGGTCGCCTAGGAAAAGACCTGTGGTCGCCATATGCAACTGCCCCCCTATACCCACGGTCACCTTGCACCCGAGGTCTCCTTCCAGAAACTGTAATTTTTCCTGAATGGCAATTTCTGAACAGTGGGACCCAGACCCGCGGTCGCCCAAGACCCGCACGCGCCCTAGGCGACTTTGGGTATTTAAGGGGATACTGGATTCCCAAGTCGTCACTTCCTTCGTCGTACCGCGCCTTTCATCCGCCTTGAAGCGTCTGACTGCCGATTCGTGGGTTGGAAGTTTGGGCATCTACACGTGTTGTGGCTTCCACGTTTACGAGTTCATTTCTTTGGTTATATTATCAACAAAAGTCTAGTTCTCTTTACGCTAGAGTGACACGACAAGATGACGAAGAAGAAAGGAGATCGCCATAGCAGGCAACGACGCGCCCTTCTTGACCAACGGCTAAGGCATATCGGGGATGGCGTCATGTAAATTCCGATTGGACCTTGACGACTTGCAAGTTATTTGTGGATTGGTGCCATATCGACAAGCTCTTCCCTTACCATCGACACATTCACCATGTGAAGCAAAACCAAGCAAATCTTCATTACTGCAAGGATGATGCATTTGTCCAGAGATGTATTGAAGTGTACCGAGCATTGTAGGGAAAGCGAAAAATTCCACGGAGCGAAGTCTCAATGGGCATATGCCAAATGGTATATGCAGAGTTACAATTGGGGAAAACGGTAGATTGGATGACCTTCAAAACATCCAAGAATGTCACGCTTCCAGCTACAAATGACATTCCAAGAGCGGGTCCTTCAAATAATCCTCGGGATGGGCTAGGGCCCAAAAAGAACATTATAGAAGGAGTGGCAGATGAGGATTATGTTTGGTCAACGTCAATTGGAGAATCGGACTCCGATGAAGAGCCATTGCCTAAACCTAGGGACAGGATGGAAGATACATCAATGGAAGAAAACTTAGCATTGGTGGTATCAGAAGAAGGCAACATGCAACGGACCACACCAATGGATGGAGAACCTTTTATGTCTGTGGAATCGATAGGGGTCCGTCCTCCCGAAGATGACGAAGTGTTCCATTACGTGCAAGCTCACTTGCAAGAAATTAATGAAGATAGGTTGGATGGGGAGAGTGAAGCCGAAGAAGAGATTCCTTTGACCTTGATGAATTTGCCTTCCATGGAAGGATTGCGTGAAATGGAACAAGAACATCAAGGTGTACTTGGAGAAGACAATAAACGGCGGACGAAAGAATCCTATAAAGTGGAGTTGGAGATGCTTTTAAAGGATCTTGAAGAAAAAGAAAGGGAGTGTAAGATCATCGAGAAGCGAAGCGCACAAGAGATTCAGGTTGAGGATGTGGGCACCCTCAAAGAACTAATTCAAGCTGGACAAACTCGTTTGGCAGCCCAACAAAGAGAAATGGAACAACTGGAACAATTTTACCTCAAGTTCAATAAGGGAGAAGATGGAGGTTCTAGTTCAAATGTCAATCCTGTTATGGATGAACGACTTCAAACAATAATGGGAAAATGTAGGATGGAAGAAAACAACCTTGCCATTGAAAAAGGAGGTGTGGAAAAGGCAAGATCGACATTGAACCGCCTGAAGGAGATGAAGGATGCAGATCCTATTGACCGGTCGTTGCAATCGGATTCATTGTCTGTGGATGTTGAAGATTTGTCATCCACTACGGAAATAGAGAAGTTGAAGATGAAGTTAGCGTCTGTGAAAAGATTGGAACAGAAGTTGGAGGAAAAGATGTCGTGGCCGAAGGCACACATCAGGTTCATGTCATTGTTCAAGAAGTGGTGGATCCAAAATAAGATGTGGAACCATGACCTGACTCTTTTGAAGAGGGAAGAGAGAGTGGCAAGAGCCCAAATAGAATTGGAAAAGAAGAAAAAGGGAAGAACAAGGGGAAATGGATGGAGTATAAATTAGGTGGCTCTTGTTTCTTTTATGACTATGTACTTCTTCCAAGATATATGAAGAAAAAGGCTTTGTCCTTATTTTTGCTGAAATACAAGAATGTTTATTTTTATTTTTTGTGTATGAAAATGTGATTGCATTTGGATCCAAACATTTGAATTTTTGACAAATTTTGATGATTTCAAGTTATGTGAATGTTAATTTCTTGTTAAATTTGTGTAGTGTTTTAAAAAAAAAAAGAATTCTAGTAACTTTGAGTCTACACAAAGAACCCTCAATAAATTTAAGCTGCATCATCCATGAGAGTTTCAATATAAGTTTATATGGTTGCATTTTTCTGTATTTTAACATATGGTTTGAACATATTGTAAATGACAACATTCCCATGCCCTTCACCTCGTGAATGTATGGACTCTTCTTGAGATTTATAATTTGGGAAAAAACATCCTAAAAAGGTACTCAAAAGAATACTTTTGGAATTGATAGAGAAATGGAAGTTATACATTTTGAGTTGTGGATTCCATGTATATGGTTTGATCAACCAATGTTGTCCCCCATTTTTCTTTTTAATTTGAAAGAGAAAGTTCTTAATTTTTTCCACATTTGAGTACAAGCTAATTCTATTTATTTTTTCTTAAGTTTGTTGGAATGGATTTGAAATGAGCTTCCCTTCATGTGGTTGTTTAAAAAAAAAAATTGCATTCTTTAAGTCTATGACCATACTCCCGAAAATCTTTTTTTGAAGTATCTATAAATACCACGTGAAACCCTTGGATAGTGTTTAGGGTTTAATAAAATCTCTATCTAAACTAGGATGACTTTCATCTAGAAACTCAGCGATGGAACGCTAACGGGATAACAAAAATGGCCTTGGGTCCTAAAGCGTAAGCGCGGTTGCCCTTCAAGTACCCGAAGTCGCCTCTTGAGACCCGCGGTCGCCCCCTTCTACCCGCAGTCGCCCCCCCTGGACCCGCAGTTGCCCCCCCTAGACCCGCAGTTGCCCCCCCCTGGACCCGTAGTCGCCCCCCCTTCCACCCGCACTCGCCCCCCTTACCCGCAGTTGCCTCTTTTTCAACCCGTAGTCGCCCCCCTTGGACCCGCAGTCGCCCCCCTTGGACTCACAGTCGCCCTTTGATCTGCATGCGTGCTCCTAGTGCAAACCGTCGACCCGCAATCACCCACGGGGCGAGTGCACCTATTACGATGTCGCCCGTTTCCTGCACCCATTCTAGCTCTCAGGGGGCGACTTGCGGTGCTAGCAGAACGGCAGTATAAAGCTGAAGGCCCGGACTGTGGTTTTCACCTTGCTTCAGGGATGAACTCTTGCCTTGAATCTTCGAAAGAGGCTTCTTGCGGATGTTTGGTTCTTTGGAGGGCAACGACTTGGTTTGTGTGGTTTAAAAGACCGTTCAAAGCAAGTGGCTTTGCCATTCTTTTTTCTAAATCAAGGCTTTGATTCATATGATAATATTGTTTGAAGAACTCATAGGCGAGGAACAATATGGCTAGTCGGGGTGAGGGGAGGAGGACTACCATTAACGATACAAGGAGAGCCACGAAGGAGTGGGACCCTTGGTTGGTTGTAGACATTGACCGTCAATTTGCGGGAAACACACGAACATGTGTTTTCTGTGGGTGGACCTCCGTATTTGTACGAAAGCGGGCATTTTGTCACTTTGGATTTGGCGGCAGGATTGCATCGGAGCGATGTAAGAAAATCCCATGGGCAGTATTGCAAAAGTTTAGGACTTGTGGTGGGGTTGTTCCAAAGGAAATGAGCTTTGAACAAATGCATGAGGAGGTTCCAGAATTTGATGTTGTAGACGAGACTATGGTTGAGCCTATGTTGGAGGGGTATAGGGAGAGGTCAAAGGAGCCTAGTGCTACGAATGAACCAATGCTCCCTATTACAGATTCAGGAGATTCCACTCAAACAATTTTGAGGAGGAATAACCCTTCCATTTCTAGGCAAACTAGCATGGATGAGGCATTACAAAGTAGCACGAGAGCAAAGTTAGATACCATGTGGGCTTCCTTTTTTTATGAGGCTAGCATCGCGTTCAATGTTGCGCGCCATCCTGCCTTTGTGAAAGCAGTGAAAGAGACAGCGGCATCAGGACTACGATACCAACCACCCTCATACAATGCTTTGCGTACAAGAATGATAGAGCCAAAGAAAGAAAGTGTTTCTAAAATGGTCACTGAGCGGACAAAGCACTCTATCGAAGTTTATGGAGCGACTATCTGTTCGGATGGTTGGTCTGATACTAATAGCCGTCCATTACTAAATTTAATGCTCGTGTGTCCTGCGGGGGATGTGTTTCTTGGATCGATGGACACCACAGGGGAGAAGAAGGACATTGCGTACACAACCAATATGATGGCACAATACATAGAAGAGGTTGGCCCCCAAAACATTGTCCAACTGTATACGGACAATGCTATTGTCATGACGGGGACTTTAAAGGCATTACAAGAGAAATATCCTCACATGTATACCCAAGGATGCGCAGCACACATTTTGGACTTGCTTTTGGAAGACTGGGCAAAGGATGTCAAGGTGACGAGAATAGTACGACGTTGTACGCAGATAGTAAAATACATCAAGAGGTACCATTCCACATTAGCTCTCTTCCGAAAGTACTCCCCGGACAAGGCATTGCGAATGCCTTCTAAAACACGCTTTGCAGTGAACTTCCTCGTGATATCACGTGTGGTGGAGTGCAAGTCAGCATTGATGCGAGTGATAATGGATGAGACATATGTGCAATTTGAGGCTAGTTTGGAACGTCGCCAAAATGGAGATGTATTGAGTGCGCGAGCCCGTATAGCGCGGAATGACATTCATGCAAAATCTTTTTGGGTGGAGTGTGAGAATTTTTTGCACATGGTGGAGCTTGTCATTATTTCTCTCCGAGTGTTTGATGGGAAAGCCCCGGCAATGCCTAAGGCTTGGTTGGTTATGAAGACTCTTCAAGAGCACGTGTGGAGCTTGAGAAACGAACCTTTTTTTCTGAATGATGAAACTGCAACGAAGTTTGAGACGCAATTCGAGGCTCGTTGGAAATTGATGCTCACAGACCTACACTATGCAGGGGCACTCTTAAATCCTTTCTTGATTGAAGTAGGAACCCTTCGTAACGACGGTGTGGCCAAAAGAGCCTTAAATCGGGTGCTTCGAAAAATGAGCGAGTCATTGGGATTATCATACATGGAGGCATTGCAGGAGCTCATGCAGTTCGAAGAGAAGACAGGTCCTTTTGACCCCTTAGAAGAGGCTCCTGATATTACACAATGTAAACTAATGCCTCATCAATGGTGGAATCTTGTGGGTGCTAATGTTCTCCCAAAAATTGCAATGAGAGTTCTATCTTTGACGTGCTCAGCATCATCATGTGAAAGGAATTGGAGCATGTATTCGTTTGTGCACAATAAAATGCGAAATCGCCTAACCACATCCAAGGCGGAAGCATTGGTGTATATCTACACCAACAGTAAACTTGAACGTGAGAAACGTGGACGCAATCCTACAGTGTTCTACAAAAAGTACCTTATGGATGGAAATACCTCGGAAGAGAATGAGGAGCCATTAGGTACAGGATCATCAGGGGATGGCGACCCAGTTAGAAGGGCTCGAGCTAATGAGAACATTAGGCTGGCAGAAGAGCGTCTACGTGGAAATATTTGGACAGGACTGATTCGTAGTGAAAAGAGTCCTCCACGGAGACACAACTATGGAAATACATTTACAGCTGAGAATAATACGTACTACTCTGAGGAGGAGGAGATTCAACGTGCACCGCGAAGGCCCCCGCAACCCTACGTCTCTGCTAGGGATAGGAATGTACCTCCTCCAATAAATTCATCACCAACTCAGGCAAGTAGTCCCGACAACCCCAATGAAGGCATACATAGTCCAGTGCCCATAAGAGCTGAGGAAGCAAGATCTCCAAATGTCGTAGATCAAGGTTCTACAAGGGTAATGAACCTACAAAGTGCCGCTCGAGTTGCTGAGGTAAATGAAAGGCAAGAGGAGGCAACACCGCCAACACACGTCGAAGATGTTGTGCTTACAAGCGTTCCACTTTTTCCATTACGAAGCCCCTTAAGAACAGAAAATGTGGAATATGATTCAGACTTGCCCTTGCAAGCTGTTATGAACCGGAATCGTACGGTGCCCTTAAGTGGAGGAGGAAACGCAAACAATGCTAGGGCGACTAGGTCTATACCAACCCGTGCGACTAGGCCGCCCTTGCATAATAGTCCTCTTAGGACAGTTGATAATGAAGGCCATGCTTCAGCTCCGCAACCCACTCAACCCTCCTCTATTTCTGGCCCTGGAGAATCATCCTTGCTCATGCGTGAAGGCACAAGAGGACAGAAAAAGCTATTGAAGAAGACGCAAGAGAGGCTACAAAGAAATCCCAAACGACAGAACCATGTTGTCCAAAGATTCATCATGGGTGAAGCCAATTCGAATCGAAACATCGGGCAATCCAGTAGAGGCGGACGACATCCTACATCCAACCTTGATGGAACAAGAGATGCATTGAGGTTGACTAAACGATTGGTGCAAACTAGTGGCGATGGCGTCGTGGATATTGAAGTGCGGAACGTGAACTCAGAGGTAGAACATGAAGTGCAAAATGAACGAGTACGAAGGGAGGACGATGAGAATGATAATCGTGATGATAATGATAGGGGGGAGGAGTCGGATGATGATTCTGACCCTGATGCTGATGAGGTGCCTAGTGATTACACATTTTCACCATAACTTTATAAATATAGATTTAGAGGTAGTGAAGTGGTAATGTAATGCTTTTGCATAATTTTGGTGTGTTGAAGTTTTCTAGCTTAAGTTCATAGGCAAATAGCCTATAGATGAGTTTTGTATAGTATCTACTTTAGTATGAAAGCATGATAGTGTTAGAATTACAAAGTTTTGTTCAATGTCTTTAGTGTGGACTTCTACAGGTATAGACATGGAGATCTTAACAAAGTTCATGGAAGTACAATTGAAGTAGAAGTTCATTTATAAGATTGGGTCACTACTCTATTAGTGTGTACAACTTATAAATACAATAATACTAATTATCCTTACTTTTTTCTTGTTTTTGTATCTATTTTTGGTGTAATTATTATATCCAATTGCGATATTGGCTTCTACACTTCAATAGGAGTAGAAAATTTGAATTAGAAATTCCCAACCATATGTAATAAAAACATGTAGAACTCGGAGGCTCCTATGAATGAGTGAATGACCACAGAATGTGAAATACTTAATTTAAGGCTTAGGAGAATGCAATGGCACATGAAAACTGAAGGATCCTAAATCGTGAGCAAGATTGAAATGGTTGTTATATCCATGTTTGCAATTGCAACGGCACACGAGGTTGCTCTTAACCTTTAACGGATGGACTAGTGAGTATGAAAATCATCTCCAATGGAACTCTGTGATGTGATGTACTTGCCTTTCCCCTCACAAAAATACTCATTTCCGGTATGAGGACTCAGTAAGATCTCTCTTTTGGGAATTGGGACCCAATTTTCAAAGATGGACAATTGCATTTATGTCGTATATTAGAAGTTCTTATCATCCATGGAACAAAAGAAATTCCTTGCGTATGGGATAAAGCCAAGATCGCCCTTTTCCTTACACCCGCGGTCGCCTTTATACCCTTAGTCGCCCTGAGTTGGACCCGCAGTCGTCCTGGATTTTGGACCCGCAGTCGCCCTCATTTTGGGACCCGTGGTCGCCCTGGATTTAAGACCCATAGTCGCCCTCATTTTGGTACCCGCACGCGCCCCACCCGCAGTCGCCTATGGTGACATGGTCAAAGCTTTCCACATCACTGTTGACAACCCGCCACGTAAGATAAAAATTTTGGCTGCCCTGCCCGAAAATCCTAAACCCTAATTTCGCGCTCGTCAAATTTGTCTCGTATATGCGACACTCGTCTTATACGACATGCGACATCAGACAAACAACTCGACACCCAAACCCGAAAACACGTTCGACAGAACAACCCTGATTGAATGTCCTCTATAGAATACTTAGCCAAAGAAATCGTACATTGTATAAGGATTTGCCTATGACAGTTCTTCATCTTTAAACAATGGGGTGGCTAATTTTGAGTCCATACATGATAGAAACTCTCTATATAGGATAGAAGAGCATCTCATCATCTTGTAAATTTTGTAGTGTAAGAAGGGGTGGTCCTCCTTGGAAAGTTTACTTCCGAAGACCGCATCTATAATTTGTAACTTAACAATTTACAACGTCTAAGAAGGATGATTTCGAAGGTGTCCCACTTGTCCATTTAGAAATTTCTTGTATCTTGTGGGTGACCAATTTTGAAGGATTGGCATGCAAAAAAAAGAAATGATAGCATTCAAACACCCTTGATGGTTTGAACAATGTCTTCATCAAGGACAACAATCTTTTGACTTGATGTGCATATGCTTCATTTGTTGTTCATTTCAATGTGCTCTGCAACATGTATGTTTGCATTTATGACCTCTTCCACCCCAAAAGGGTTTAGGGTTGTGTAAAAAAGCCGAATTCATGTTCACTGTAGAGCAAACTTGAAGAAATTAGAAAAAGACTTTGGATGCTTCTAAAGTAACCTCTATAATATCATTATGCAATGGTAGAATGTACGTATTTCAAGTTCTCCCTTTTTGTTTCAATAGAAGTCAATCATGTCACGTACTTTTATATTTCTAATTCTCTTTTTCCATTTTGGCACATTCCTTTTTTTTCTTTGTGAACATTGTAGACATATATTTGGAACCATAAAGAAAGAACTCAAAATCTAATTCCACATTCTAGATCATACCATAGTGGTCTTATGATTTTATTTGAAAGCAAGCGAAATAGAAGTGGGAAGTTGTAATGCCAATGTTTCTACCCCATATGAAGGTTTCTTTTAGCTATTATTTAGGATGGTCCATCCTTTTTGGACCTGCAGTCGCCCAGGACCAACGGTCGCCCCCACAGGAATGGTCGCCTCCATCCGCAAGGACCTCTGGAACCCGCAGTTGCCCCCTCCCGCGGTCGCCCCAACCCGTAGTCACCCCTCCTGCGGTCACCTCCTTACCCGCGGTCGCCCCATACTCGTGGTCGCCCATTTCGCATGCGCCAGACCTGCATGCTGTCGAGTAGAGAGGCCTTGCCTTGGGAAAACGCGGGGCTTCTAGCTGCAACTAGATGTGGTTCAAATAATGAAAAATCCCGTGGCCAAAGTCACAAACATAACAATAAATCCCCCTAATGATGCCATATGAACCAAAATACTATCACCCTTCCATACACCCCTCCAAAGATGTCATGGAGTCTCAATATACCCCATGCATGGTAAAAAATTGTGGAAACAAAGTCATATCCTTCATGAACTCCTCTCGAAGAAGTGTCTGATAGTTGATTAAGTGCCATGTTCGCTATACAACTCCAAACTAAAAGTGTGATATGCCTCTGGAAAGCTAACAAAAAGTTCTACAACCTCTCCAAAATTCACTCAAAACTAAGATACTGAACGACTTTTATGGTCGGTCAAAGTTCACCCGTCCCAACTCAAAGGCAGCTCACCTATACTTCACTCTGAAGCTCATAACTTTCACATACTACCTCCAAATCAAGAAAATAAACCCATTTTGGAAAGCTAACATGAGCATCTACAAGCTCTCTAAGTTTCACTCAAATAAAAAGTACTTTCCACATTTCATATCCTTTCAAAGCTCACTCACTTGAAAACCCGAAAGTATCCCTTCACCCTTTCACTCTCAAGCCCATAACTTTCTCATACTACCTTCAAATCAAAAAAATAAACTCATTTTGGAAAGCTATTATGAACATCTACAAGCTCCCCAAGTTTCACTCAAATACAAAGTATTGTCCACATTTCATACCCTTTCAAAGCTCACTCTCTTGAAAGTTTGAGGCAACTTCACAATACTTCACTCCCGAACTCATAACTTACACATACTAACTCCAAACTTCATGAGTGATAGCTTTTTGGAAACACAAAAATAAGATACACAAACTCTCCAAATTTCATTACCAAACTCTCCATGTACAAAGTGCTCTCCTCTCCCAAAGTGACGGCTTCCCTAAGCAAACAAGGAGGAGGAAGAAGATGATCCTCCACCTCATCCGCCACCTCAACCTCCATGCCATCCACTTCAGTTAGTGGATTTTGGCCACTAAGATGGCACATGGGCCATAATACCCACATGGGCCACTTCCTCTTCTTGATAAGTCTATCCATATCATCTACATGGATTTCTAATCCATTAAAAATAAAATAAAAATAAGGAAAAAGGTAAAACAAGCTTTACCTTTTGTTTTTACAACTTCAACCTAACTAACTAACATATTAAAATATCTTCTAGTATAGAAATCAAAGAACTAAGTGTTTGTCAAATAGAGGTAAAAAAAAAGAGTTCAAGTGGAGTATAACCCTATTTATTTCTTGAAACTCTAGAAAAAAAAACCCTCCAACTTAACAAACAATTATGCATTTTCACATAATGAACACATTTACAATACGATAATGCGCCCCAAGGCGACCTCGGGTACTTAAGCGATCGCCATTCTTGGTCTTGCGCATTGGCTTTCATCTACCTTGAAGTGGCTGAATGCGTTCTTGTGGGCGAAGGTGATTTCAGAAGGGGAAGTTTTTGCCCATTTTCTCTCCAAGTTCAAGTCAAGAACGCCTCGTTTTTTCAAAAGAGGACCATGTCTACTTCAAAGGTGTTGCAGCACAGGATAAGTAAATTCCCTATTATGCTCACAAAAATCACTCTAGAGCATAACGAAGTGACTCTAAAGATCGAACCCACGAGATTCTGTGAAGTATTTACTTGATTTGGGCGAGTAAGCGCTCTCACCCTCTAAAACTTTCTTTCCGGTCCTAGATCTAAAACCGGAAACAAACAACCACCCAGAGGATCAGGACCGGATTACTTCCCACTCGATTCATAAATCCTCCACTAAACCCAATTCTACCAATCTCTAGGACCTAAACAATTCCAGTCCTAGTACTACTCTGAACCAATCTGCTCCGACTCGGTCCCGTATCTGCTCAACACTCTTCTGGTTTAGTTTTGCCTCTATTGGACCATCAGAGGCTTCGCCGCTTAGGTTTCTGAGTGGTAGGCCCACCACTCCTTCTACGGATTATAGTGGTTGAAGACCCACTGTTCTCTCCCCTCCTTTCCTAACTAACTCGAATCCGGTTTGATCCCTCATAGCAATCCGGACTTCAATCCAGAATGCAGGTCACACAAAGATCCCCCGTACGATCCGTTCTTACTACAATGACCTCAATGCCAGCCCCTACCCGTGCGAAGCTAGGTGGTTACAAGTGTACTTGTCCGTTCCAACAGTAACTAGGATCATTCCGTTTACCAACTACGGTGATGAGACCTCTCAGAAGGTCGGACACTCAACCGGACTACCCGTCCAGAAGTTCTAGCGCGACTAAGAATACCCTCCCTATCTGCCTAGCCTAACAGCGGCTATCTCACCCGGAACTTTAAAACCCTAGATCTTGCTGAGGCACTGAAATACACTCCCAACTCTCACGCGACCTGCTCGCACACTAAAGATCGGAAACTATCGCACTAAGGGGAGAAGTCTAACTTCAACTCTGCCTTACACCTTCCTAACTCCACATCATGCAAACCTGCCAAGCTTGGGAAACACACACAACAACAGAGCGCATACAAAGGTACAACAAAAATTGCAAAAAGAAGACTCCCAGCGTCCCTCGCGGGTGCTGACTATATACATTTCAAAAAGTTACAAATGGGCGGGAAAACTCGTGAAAGTTCCGCCACCATCTCGGTCAGACTTTCCGGTCCTACCTACTCCCCACTGGACCGGAACAGGTTCCACATCCGTTCCTACTCTACCTACTCTGTACATCCTAAGTCCCTATCCGCGATCCGATGGTCGCGTTGTCCACTCCCAGGTCCATGTGCTCAAAAACCTTGTTTAGGTTCCGACTCCTTTCGATTTCCTGAGGTCAAGGAACCGGATTGCCTTTTGTGGACGCGGGTGGTGAGTCCAAGTTGATGGCAGTTCTAGGCGTGCCGGCCTAGGTCGTTCTCTTGGACTTGGGGGTCGTATCCTTCCCCTCTCTTGCTGTCACTTCCGGGAACGAATCCGGGAGGGAGATATCTGAGAGTCGAATACCGCGAGAGCAGGTTGCTCCCGATAGTATCCGAGTACTCTCCTCCATCCAGTCCGCTACCTTCCATGCCTCCTTCATTGCCGCTTCTACTTGCTCGGCAAAGTCGTTGAGGATCCGCACCATCCGGGAACTGGATAGCTTCTTCTCCTCGTGCATCCGCTCATCAAATAACTTGGCCTTGGTGAGGGCCGTTCCGGTCTCCCCGAACGTGGCCTTCACTTGCTCCATCATCTACTGAGCATCCTCTGCAATAGACTTGGTGGCTGTGAAGTTCTCCTTGTGCACCAGGATCTCCGTCTTCATTCAATCCACCTCCTCTTGTAGCCGGCGGATCTCTGCTTCCTGCTTCCGGGACTCGACCGGATCAGAAATACAGGCCGCCACCTTTTCCGGTAGCTCCCAGTTGGGTGTTGCTCCCACCATCCTCCCGATTGCTATCAGCATCTTCCTTTTCATCTCCCAATCCGCTCGTATGTCGCATAAGGTTTTTACGAGTGATCGGAACGGATCTTCGGACACCGTCTTCTCGACCTCCGGCTTCTCCTCTAGGGCTGGGGTGTCGCGAGCGGGCGGCGTACCCCTCTTGTTGGGAGAGGTCATCTTTTGCTGTTTGATGATTGGCATTGGCGTCTCCTCTTCCTCCGAGTCACTGTTCTCCTCCAGTGCACTCAGGAGATGTTGGGAATGATAGAGGTGCATGAGATAGGGGCACACCGGAGTGGCCCTACTCTTCCCCACTCTTCCTACGAGTTGGGTGACCAGCTCGGAAAGGATCCGAGCCCAGTCTACTTTCCGGTCTCCTCTCAGAGCCCCGAAAATAGTGTTGGCGAGGGAGATAGTCACCCTCGTCGGTTTTTCCGAATGAAGGACCAGAACTAAAAACTTCAATAGCCGGCGCTGCCATTCATCGATGCAGTCGTCCACTGCGTATCCGTCTTTCGGGTTGAGCGCTCCCCCGAACTTCCCACGGCAGAACTCATCCTTCCGGCTTGCCATTTCTAGCCCTCCTATGCGGAAACTATAGGCTGTTCTCCACATGTCTTCCGTCCACAAATGTGGAACGGCTCGCGGAGTGTTGTCAAACTCATTGGACAGCTTGCCCAAGAGTTCTTTGACTATGGACTCTTCTTTAAAGCCCTAGGGTTTATCTACAAACCCTAGGCAGCCCATGGAGCTCAAGTCTTCCATGAGTTGGGACTTGGCTGGTTCGGTGGAGGGAACAACCGGAACTACCTTCTGGAGCTTTACCTCTGTTGGGGGTACACTGGAACTGGCCTGTCCGCCTCTAGTCCTCCTAAGCTGCGGCATGGACACGGATTGGTGCGCTCGGAACCCTTTCCGATACTTCCTCACTATCTCTCCTAGCCGCACGCCTCGTTCTCACTTTCGCTCCCCGATCTCAACCGGTAATTAAAGCTCGAATGCTCAAGGACCACAAGTCCCACAACGGACACTAATCGCACCAGTCTTACACAAAGGACTGTCACGGGAAACTAATCGACAGGCATAGAGGCAAACACAGAGCACAGACAGCGCTGGGCAAATGAGAATGAGAAAGAGTTTGACCTAGGTAGCTCCAGTTCTTTTATAGCCGTTGGACTCCCTGCCACCTCACCCTGACTCATTCCGGATCCGGTTGGTCTAAGGTATCCGGTCCATCCCTATCCAGTCAGACACTCGCTCCTATCCGTTCACTCCCTAGAACCTAAATTGAGTAGATCTTTCCACTATCTCATTTTCTGCTTCTTATTCAGATCTAGATGGTTCCTTAGCTAATTCCGGATACCTATATGTATTTTCCGGAAACCCTAAACCAAAAAAATCTAAAATTGCACGTTGTGACATCCGGAGCCCATTTTGAAGGACTACCTCAACACAAAATAAAATACCTAGGAATGCAATGAGGATAAATACTTTCACCATGATTATTTTGTATTTTGCCTATCATGGTGTTATAAAGAAATGCAATGTTTTGAGATAAAACAATGTATATGGTGTCTTGAAGCAATGTCTGTACTAGAATAGTTAAATTGGTGTTGGTACACTAGTGGTGTGCATGGAAGGGAGAAAATGCCACACCATTTTTGGATCTTACAACTTTTCTATATGGATGAATATGTCTCTCTCATGTTTTGGGAGAAGGTGATGGTATGATGAATGGAATGGGATTCTCGCACATAATTACAATCGAATAGGAACATGGGATTGATGGAAACTTCTTGATTCTTGACTGTAAAAGTTGACATAGTATTTTCACTATTTTGTGAGAATGTCGTCGTGAAATCTACAGTACAACTTGTATTAATGATTTTCATATGAATAGTGGAGAACAAAAAACCAATTATGCCCAAAATACCATATTAATCAAGGAAATTTATTGGGCTTATTTGTCTCGGGTGATTTGCTTCATTGTTCCTCCTTGTATATAGGATTTTTTAGAATTCTAGCTTTAGCGTAATTTGAAGAAAATTACAATGGATATTGAGGAATTAGGTACTAGGTTTTATATGTAAGTTGGCCTACTCATGTTTTTTATGAATCAAAATTTTGACCTCCAAGGACAAGGTGAACCATTTGAAGGTATGGTAATGTGAAGTCAACAAGTCAACATCCACAAAAAGGGGCATGTTGTATTTGAACCCCTTTTATTCCTTTTTTGGCCAAGTATCTTGACAGCTTAGAGGAAAAGCTTCCTATAATTAGAACCTCACGATTTTTAAGAATATGAAAGGAAATATCCAATTGGACAATGATGATCCACTCTAGTGAGTAGTGACCTAGTTTTCTTCTCAATGCAAGTGAAATTAATTTGAAAAGTTAAACTTTAAGAGCTTTGTTGATTTGATTCGTACAAACTATTTTCGAAAGAACTGGAAAAGATCATTCTCGATATGATTTCAGAAATTGGTGCTTTGGTAGAGAGGAAAAAAAGGTAGTATTAAAGAAAAATCAATGCCATATGGAATTGCCGTACATAGGTATGCTAGGAAGTCGTAGAAGTGGAATGAAAGAAGCAAACCCTAAACCACTCCATCGTACTTGCCAAAACAACTAGAAACATAGTGTAATTAAAACCTAACCCTTACTTGTCATCTATTATGATGGGAAGTAAGGCTAAATTGCATGATTCCTACAAATGTCTAGTCAATTACATTTGGGTTGTTTTGAGAGGCACTTCCTTCACCTTGTTCGTAGGTCGATGCTTCCCCAACCCCTAGCTTTCGCTTTGCACGGGTTCGTGAAGCTGGTCTATCTGCCTTCAAAATTGATTGCAACACGTTGGAGTCCTGTAGAGCTTGGAAGGTCCTTGTTGTTTGCGGAGAATGTGCTTCCAACAAGTAGTCAAGTGCTTGACTTTGGTAATATGGTTCGTACGTAGAGTCGAGGTAAGCCATACTAGTCAAGTCTTCTAGGGAGGCACTATCATCTTGATTAGCCACCCTTTCTCCTTCTAAATTCCAATGGTGTCGTTGTGGATGAGGACCCCACTTGAAGGTTGAGGAGGTCTTGTCCCAATATCCACCAAGGCATTGGAAGAAGAATGCCCTCCTCCCTTCGTTTTGTGGCCCCTTTCCCATGAGCCTCGGTGCAACTCTAGCAATTTCGTCTGGGTCTGTTTCCCAATTCAATTGCAAGCTAGCAGGTCCTTTTTCTTGATCATGTTGTCGTTCTCGACAACTCCAAACCATGGTTGTTCGGCCGAACAACTCGACAACACGACGAACACGACGTCTAGTAGATCCCCTTGTCCGTCTAATAAAGTCAACTTTAAGGTTGACTTTCAAATAAAATACTTTCTATTTCCAATCTTGACATATTTGAGTTTCATTTTATTGAAGTGTCTCAATTTAATAATCACTTATTCCATTCTTAATTATGGATCATAAATAAAATGAGATTTCAAATTATCTCTGTTGTTAGGATAAGGCTTTATTCGTCAAAATTGTCATGTATACACGACACTCGTCTTGTACGACACGCGACATCAGACGAACAACTCGACACCCAACTCCAAAATGTGTTCGACAGAACAACCCTGCTCCAAACCAAATCTCGGCCGCACAAGGTTGTGTTAGCCGTAGTATCACGTGTGTGTTTCCAAGAAGGAGGCATGTAGGTCGTCAAGTTGAACATGGTATACAGGCGATCATGGAATGGTGCTGAACAAATCACACAACGTCGTCTAATCAAGCATTGTGTGATGAGACATTGGGGGTGGTATACATGTGCACAAGATCCTAGTGCCCAACCCCCTTCGGGGCCAAATTGTTCAAGACATATGGGGCATTTGGTATGGTCCAAAACAAAAGGTGCAGGCTTGGGCCACAATAGCATTCGTTTCTTCTCTTCTATATGGCTAGACATTTGGTTTTCATGGTCCCAACCATTTTTGCTCCAATCTATGACCTCCTTTTGTGGCAATTCCACCATGCACATGTTATTGGGAAACATGTCCTCCAACAATGCCCATGACGTCAGTCCATTCTCACGTTTAGGAGCATTTGCAACAAAGTTTCTAGAAACTTTTTCTAGCTCCTTCGCAACTTGTTGGGATCTATCCACGGAGAGAATGCAGGCGACCTTCCAATGGTAGTATGTGGTAGTCAACTCAGCCAACTTTCTTCGAAGCATCTTATTTTCTTCTTGAAGTCCATGGTCTTTCTCCAATTGAATAATTGATGGAACCACAGGAAACGAAAGAGAGTCTTGGGTCCCATTGAGGTCAATTGTGTCATTGGTAGTATATCTTGTGACAATAGTAGGAAGTGTATTCGGAATGATGGGGGAGCGTCTAGTGCGCTTGGCAAGAGGAGAACGCTGAAGGATATGGTTGATAAGGTCCCCCACAACCTTGTCCACATTTTGGAGGTTCTGCTCAACAAAGGCATCATCCATATCCGACAAAGTGAAAGTGTCATGGTCTTTCTCACAGAGGCGTTGCAGTTTTGTAGTTTGTTGAGAGATGAGTGTACTTTTTTGTTCACACTCACATCACAATTTCCTCATTTCATTATGTAGTGAAGAAATTTCAACATCTTTGGTCTTGAGGAGGTCCAGAGCTTTTGCCAAAGTCATAATGTCGTGGCTTGAGCCCATTGTTGATGGAGAAATGGGAACACGGTTAGTTTCTTCCATAGCCGTGTCCTCATCGGGCCCAAAGTCGAAGACGTCATTTGTGCGTTGTGTTGGCAACGATGGGTTAGGAACTATAGTTGGAATCGATGAGGGTCCCACTCGTGTTGTTGAACGCCGTACTCTAGATGGTTGCCTTGGTCGTTGTCCCGTGGATGTCGCGGGTCCTTCTACAACTTCATTTTGAACCTCACTGGGGCAAACACATTGCTCCACGATTCGTATGACCCTATGGATGCGCGTACCATCAGAGTCATCATCTTCCTCAGACTCCTCAGTGTCAACCTCAGTGGCAGGGGTTTGTGTTTTGTATGCACTTCAAATAGGACCAAGTCCCCCCTCAGGAAAGGCTAAAACTCCTTTTGGGATGAAACCACTCTCTGGACGAGTGACATACGTACTTCCCTTGATTGTGCTCCAATCAACCTCTTTGTTTAGAGCGACCTCAGCATATGCTCCTCTAGCAAGGAAGGGGGGGACCTCGTTCCTATCTACAAAGGCGGTTTTGTAGAGGACTTGCCACAATTCAATGCATCTTTGAAGGAATGCTAGATTCTCACAGTACTTCAAGTTGGCCTTATTGGTGTGCCGATTATAATGATGACGCCATAAAGGAAAGAACTTGCCGATGTGGCACCACTCGATGTAGTCTTTGCAGGTTTGTATTGTCCAAGGCTCTGGTTCTTCATTCCAACCCTTAAAAGCGAGGTGGGCTTCACTATTGAGCACATGCAATCACTTCTGATGAATAGTGCCCCTACGCTTGTGATGTTTGTCTTTGGCAGCCTTCTGTAATGCCCCGGCGGTCTGTGCAGCAGCGGAGATAGGCAATGCCTTGGCATTGTTAACTCTAGTGGCCATCAATGATTGTCGTGTCTAAGGCTCAAAAAACTCGTTTGGGAGTTTCGGTGGGTCACAACTAGTAAGGTAAGAAGGGTGGATGAATGTAATAAATAGTAAATAGTCAAGGTTCACGCATGTAGCCACTAAAGGATACAAGACAAGAAGCCTCAATGAAAGGTGCCCAAAAGGTCTTGGGTGAGTAGATAAATAGGTGGGGCGAGCGCGGGTGAGAGTTGGTCATGGGGCGCGTGCGGGTGGGCGACCACCGGTTGAACCCACGGTCTCCAGGGGGTGTGCACGGATCTCGGGCAACGACTACGGGTCTGGTAGGGCGCATCTAGGTCCGAGGAGGCGACTGCGGGTCCAAGGGCGCGTGCGGGTCCTGGACAGGGCGACTACGGGTACAAGGGCGCGTGCGGGTCTTTTGGGGGGCGACTGCAGTTTCAGGGGTGCGTGCAGGTCCTCTGGGAGGCGACTGCAGGTCTTTGGGGGCGCGTGCGGGTCTTTTGGGGCGACCGCAGGTAATTGTGGGGCATTTCTTCTCTTTGGGTTCTCACTTCGTGTCTTTGCTTCGCTGCTTGCCACGTACTCGACACCCGCGGTCGCCCACCAGCCTGAACCTGAAGTCGCCCTACCCGTGGTTGCCCAAACCCAAGGTCACCCACACCCACATGCGCCCCTTTAGGATGCTACGTGGAAGACACGTGTTTGCCATATGGCATCTAGATGGCCTCACGGGCAGGGTGAAATTTTTTTTAAAAGTCAAAGGTAAGTTTGACTCTATTAGACGGACAAGAGGGTCTACTTGACGTGTTGGACGTCGTGTTTGTCGAGTTGTCGAACTATCCGCTGGAACAACCATCGTGATGAGGATCTGGATCATTTCAACCATAAGAACAAGATTAATCCCGCAAGACAATGATACCATCCGAAATGGATGCGTGTGGAGGTGGGGTGGCGCGGTGTTCGTGTGTTGGGTGGCCGTAATGGTGATAGCGGCCGACTAGACGGCAAGTCCAATAAACGACAGCGGATGCAAATGACGGAAGGAGTGGGTTCCTCCGACGGTTGTGTGGTCCAAGACGACGTCGGCATCGACATCATGTCTGCGAGTCCTTCAGGACAAGGTAATGCTCGGTCTGAAATGACCCTAAACTACTGGATGATGGTGGAGGGAACACCAGTTCAGATCGCACGGTCTGAATTGCTCCACAGGACGGAGGACTTGGGCCCTAGGTGTTGTAGTCGCCTTCATCTACAGGTTGCCATTCCGCGGGATGCCCTCACATTCTTCGTGTGTATTATGATGTTTGCACTCTAGGAAGACAAGGATGTTTGATGTAGAATCCATTTTGATCCATCGCTCTTCTTCCGGTGAGTGCGTTTTGTTGAAATCTTCTTTCCCCCCTGAATCACGTTGAACTTCAAAATGGATCAATCATCTTGACATGTGTTGTGCGCAGGTTCTTTGTAAGCTCATGGGGTCCACAAGTTCATCCACGGCACAACACGAAGACGAATTCAGATGGTGGATGGTGACGATGTTACTATTGGCATTCGCACGCAACATCTACTAAATGTAGTACACTTGGGTGCTTCCAGGGATAGCTAAACCTATTGACTTTGTTGCGGATGGGGCTCCTCCCTTGTAAAACTTTCTAAACTATAGATCAGCGGGGGCTATAGGAAACATTTGACACCCTTTAATATTCTTTGATGCATTATACTCCCAATACATTCTCAATGAATAGAAATACATTTTCCCCCACATCATTATAGCATTAGTTCTCTCACCACGGTGATGTCCCCTATACTAGCCTTGTTTTCCGAATGATAGTATTATTTCCTTTCAAGAGTAGTGTGATTGCCGTTGTCATGGTAGCATTATTCCCCTCATTATAGCTTCTGCTTCTTGCATATAACAAGAGTGGTCAAATGATCACCATTTCACCAATTCAAAGCAAGTGGGAACTTTTTTTCATTCATGTCGTTGTGAGATCGTTGCAACTCACCAATAGAGAAGAGGAAAATGATTGGCAATTGCGGTGCAAACCAATTTTTGGTGTTCACTCCGTGCCGGATTTGAGTCTTTCCTTCCCTCATTCGTAGTGTGGCGCATGAGTGTGAATGAGTGCGGACCATCCATGGTCGTGTTGAGGATGTCCACAATAGAAGTCAGCTTCTCCTTGAGGTTGTATGGAGGTTGGCAATATGGTTCAAAAAGTTGGGCATGCATTGGTCAGCATTTTCTAGTGAGTATGGCAGATCTTGCATGGACGACGACGTGGATGATTGATATGAATACATTCCCTCGGACGCCTTCCAAGATACTTCGCTATTGTCATCCATGTTCAGTTGACAATCCCCGCCACCCCTCGAAGCTCTTGTAGGCAATCACTTGGAACTGTTTCCTATTGGCAAGTTGAGAATGGTTCGAAGTGTTCTCATCCCTGCACTGGCTCTCGAAGAACAACATGAACAATCTTATGGATGCGAATCATCTCCATCCAATAAGGCAGGTTCTTCCAATGAATCAATATTGCCTCTTGTTGAAATGGATGGTGCACATCCACGAGGAAGATGATGCTGTGCTTAGAGAGCAAGTGTTGGGACAAAAATTCTTCGAACCCTTGTTGAGTCACCAGCAGAAGAGGGTTCCAAGTATTTGCCCATAAGAGCGTCGACTTGCAATGAAGACTAAAGCAATGGTTCTTGGAGCTTCGCATCCTGTACTCTTGAAGATGACAATGGGAGAAAACCTTGATGCCAAATCTCATCGTTTCGCATGGAAGATCCGTCATGCTCTCTAGAAAGTGTTGACCCGTGCGTCCTAAACATTGCCGAACTTATCTCAACATAATCTCAAGAGATAGTTGACTTTTCTTGTGGACATTTGCAACATGACCAGGGATGGTCCGCACCTATCCATGTTCTTGGCCCAACACTAGAGATGGGTATTGGGAAGAGCGAATCGATCATAGAGACGATGTCCGGATTGGTTTGCACTGCAATTGATGATCATTTTCTTTTGGTCCTGCTGATTTAGTCCAATAAACAACGGCAAATGTGAATGACCGAAGGAGTGGGCTCCTCCGAGGGTTGCGTGGTCCAAGACGACGCCGGCATCGACGTCACGTCTAAGTCCTTAAGGACAAGGTATTGCTTAGTCCGAAATGACCCTAAACTATTGGATGATGGTGGAGGGAACACTAGTTCAGACCGCGCGGTCTGAACTGCTCCACTGGACGGAGGACCTAGGCCCTAGGTGTTGTAGTCGCCTTCATCCACAGGTCGCCATTCTGCAAGATGCCCTCACATTCTTCGTGTGTATTATGATGTTCGCACTCCACGAAGACAAGGATGTTTGATGTAGAATCCATTTTGATCCATCGCTCTTCTTCCGGTGAGTGCATTTTGTTGAAATCTGTTTTTGCCCCTGAATCACTTTGAACTTCAAAATGGATCACTCATCTTGACGTGTGTTGTGCGCACACTCTTTGTAAGCTCATGGGGTCCGCAATTTCATCCACAACACAACACGAAGACAAATGAGCATGAACAAGTGCGGACCATCCATGGTCGTGTTGAGGATGTCTAGAGTAGAAGTCGCCTTCTACTTGAGGTTGTGTGGAGGTTGGCAATATGGTTCAAAAAGTTGGGCACGCACTTGTCAGCATTTTCTGGGGAGTATGGTAGATCTTGCATGGACGACGACGTGGATGATTGACGTGAACGCATTCCCCTAGACGCATTCAAAGATACTTCGCTATTGTCATCCATGTTCAGTTGACAATCCCTACCACCCCTCGGAGCTCTTGTAGGCAATCACTTGGAATTGTTTCCTATTGGCAAGTCGAGAATGGTTCGAAGAGTTCTCGTCCTTGCATTGGCTCTCGAAGAACAGCATGAACGGTCTTCTGGATGTGGATCATCTCTATCCGATAAGGCACGTTGTTCTTCCAATGAATCAATATCGCCTCTTGTTGAGATGGATGGTGCACATCCATGAGGAAGATGATGCTGTGCTTAGAGAGCAAGTGTTGGGACAAAAATTCTTCGAACCCTTGTTGAGTCGCCGACAGAAGAGGGTTCCAAGTATTTGCCCATAAGAGCGTCGACTTGCAATGAAGATTGAAGTAATGGTTCTTGGAGCTTCGCATCCTGTACTCTTGAAGATGATGATGGGAGAAAACCTTGATGCCAAATCTCATCATTTCGCATGGAAGATCCGTCATGCTCTCTAGAAAGTGTTGACCCGTGCGTCTTGAACATTGCCGAACTTGTCTCAGCATAATCTCAAGATATAATAGTTGACTTTTCTTGTGGACATTTGCAACACGACCAGGGATAGTCCGCACTTGTCCATATTCTTGGCCCAACACTAGAGATGGGTATTGGGAAGGGCGAATCAATCAGAGAGACGATGTCCGGATTGGTTTGCACTGCAATTGACGATCATTTTCTTCTGGTCTTGGTGGTGGTATGCAACGACCTCGCAATGACATCCTTCGAGAGTCGGACGAGGCAAGCATCCTTGGAACATCCGCTATTGGGGAAAAGGAAAACATGGTCCAAAATGACCGTAAACTATTGCCCGAGGGTAGAAAGGTACGCCACCGAAATGGTTTGATGATTGTCTTGGATGTGCAGGTTGATTGATGCATTCATCGAGTCCGAAGATCCGACGACAAGAGTAAGGAAGCCAAGAAGAGGACAACCGAATGCATGTTGGAAGGGCCGCATGACTTGGCCGGGGTCTATAGATCCTGATAGACCATTGGATTCTAGGAAAATTTAGATGTCCTTCATTATCCTTTTGAGCGATATAGTGGAGAGCATTCCCAATGAATAAAAGTGTGGATCACATGATTATAGCCCTATGACCCTCGCAGCCATATTCTCCTCATGGTAGCCTTATTGCCTTTTGCAATTGAGAAGAAGGATCTGTGGATCAACATTTTGCCAATGCTTGCAAACACTTGTTTTCCAATCATGTCGTTGTGAGGTTGTTGGAGAGCACTCCGAAGACCTCCACAAACTGCTCATCCATTGCAATGTTGACCACTGTTGGCATTGTCTTTCAGCTCCAATGGTTGTCATATTCGTTGCAACTAGTGCAGAGCTTACGTAAGAACAATTGTGGTCCATTCGGAGTCCCATCGAGAATGTTCACATTAGAAGTCATCTTCAAATTGTACAAGAACATGGCTTAGGGAAAACTAAACTTGCATGGGTGGGCATTTTCCGGAGACTTTTTACTAGGGCTTCCATGTGCAACGATGATGATGTTGGCCTTACATGCCCTCCTGCAACATCTTCAACGGCACGAGTTGGGGTCCAGTCACCCACTGTCAATCTTCCCATCATTGCTCTCCGCCTTTCGTGGACAAAAACTTGGAACGGTGGACCGTTGTTGGAAGAAGAATTGGAGTCAAGAATCTTCTTGCTCAGCACTTGTTAGATGCTCACTATGTAAGCTGACAAGTGGATGTGTATCGTCTGTCTCCAACGCTGCACATTCTATACTTGGTCTCTTCGCAGCATCGGATATGGACGATACACATCCACTCAAATCACGGCTTATGTCGTGGGCAGTTACCAAGTGTTGAGCCAGAAGATTCTTGACTCCAACTCTCATTCCAATAGGGATCAATTGTTCCAATTTCGATGCCGTGATGGAAAGACTTACAAAGTGTCACTATCTCTCCTACACTATGTCGTGCAAGATGTTGGAGGGAGGCAGGTATGCGGACGCCACTGTCGTTGTCCATTGGAGGTCCTTCAATGACAACTCACCGAAAAATGTGAACCAATGTATATTAACTTTTCAATAAGCCATGTTTTGGCATGATTTGGAAAGGGAGTTGACTTCCAGTACTGGACATCCTTGGCATGGCCATGGATGGACTGCAAATGTTCATACTTGTGCTAGGAACTAGGGACAAATACAACTATATGCAATACAACTCGGAGACAACGCTAGAAGTGGATATTAGCATTGCAACGAATGAGCATTTTGCGGAGGTCCTCCAGGCACTCTAACCTGACCTCACTAAAATATGATTTCAAAATAGGCGCTTGTTGGCATTGCTCAAGGATGGGACTGCTAGCAATTGTTGGAACTGCTACAATGGGACACCATGAGAAAAAGTCAGTCGCTCCTACTTCTGTGGGGTACATTCAAAACAGCTACAGCAAGGTTGACAGGGCGTCTTGACGCAGCCGCCAGCGTCTGGACGTCCAACGTCCATGTCCGCAACCCCCCCGGACATCTTGTGACATTCGAAAAATTTGATTTTTACCCTGGGGTAATTTCCCGTCTACAACCCCGTCCACACCGCCGTCCGCGGTTTCTGCAGCCCGTTCGCGACCTTGTCCGCCATCCCGTCCGCCCGTCCACGACCCCGTCCGCCATCCCGTCCGCCCGTCCGTGACCCCGTCCGCGGATTCTAGAGCCTGTCCGCTGAGTGGATGGGCTGACGCTCACTATGTAGTCACAACAACTTTCACTTGCAATTTCTAAATTCATTTTTTAGAATTTTGAAGTGTGTAATATACCGTTGGAAAGGTCTTGGAAATACCTTTCCAGTGGTATATCACACGCCCCAAAAATAAAAAATCTCTAAACGGAAATGTCAAAAGAAGTTTGTTACTTCAAAACATGGGCGTCCACCTTGGTGTCCGCCCTCCCGTCCCCCCCCCCCGTCCGCCAAGCGGACGGGCGGACAGGCGATCAGTTGGGCGGACACTCACTATGTAGTCGCAGCAACTTTCACTTGCAATTTTTGAATTCATTTTTTAGAATTTTGGAGCGTGTAATATACCGTTGGAAAGGTCTTAGAAATACCTTTCCAATGGTATATCACACGCCCCCAAACACCAAAATCTCAAATCAAAAATGTCAAAAGAAGTTTGTTACTTCAAAACATGGGCGGACGCTCACTATGTAGTCGCAGCAACTTTCACTTGCAATTTTTGAATTCGTTTTTTAGAATTTTGGGGCGTGTAATATACCGTTGGAAGGGTCTTGGAAATACCTTTTCAATGGTATATCACAAGCCCCCAAACACCAAAATCTCAAATCGGAAATGCCAAAAGAAGTTTGTTGCTTCACAAAATGAGCGTCCGCCTTACTGTTCGCCCTCTTGTTCGCTAGGCGGACGGGCGGACGGGCAGACGGTGAATGGGGAGGAAAGGTAGGAGGGAGAGGCAGGCGCAAGGGGCCAAGGGTGATGTGTTTTCCAACTGGTGGAATTCAACCTAAGGTGGAGTGGCGGACGGGTACATAGGCGTACGGGCGGACAAGAAGGGAGAGGCAAGCGCAAGGGACCAAGGGTTTTCAATTTGGAGGAGGTTGGCCTAAGGCGAACAGGCGGACGGGCAGACAGGCGGACGGGGAAGAAGGTGGGAGGGAGAGGCGCGCGCAAGGGGCCAAGGGTTTTCAATTTGGAGGAGGTTGGCCCAAGGCGAACGGGCGGACAAGGGAGAGGGTGAGAGGGAGAGGTGCTTTTAACTTTGTAGAGGTAGGCGGATGAGTAGACGAGTAGAGCATGCAATGCATGGTGAATGAAGAAAGCTATAGAAATTATGTCTTTAATATGTTATATGGTGAGGCACTAAATCAATACAACCATGAAAAGTGTCACTAAATAGCCTCTTCTTTAGAAAATCATTTGATTTGTAAACAAAGAATACAAATGGATGTGTAATTAAAAAGAATTTAGTTTTACATTGGTGGTTTTTTACAAGTTTGTCATATCAACAATACTTTTTGGCTAATAGCAAAAAATATTCAAAGTCAAAATTGTAACAATTTAATTGGTTTCAATTTCTAATTGATTTCTATGCCTTGGAAGGAAAGTAATTAATTCCTAAAGTCTCAAAGGCCCTACACTCTTATAGAGGACTCTTGTGAAATATGATTTCAATGAAATGATTTATTTTTGAATTTTTATCCAAGATTCTTCGCTTATTAGCTAGATTCTTCAATAGAAAATATTATAAAATTAAAATCGTTAGTGCCAAAATTGAAAGTGAAGAAAATGAAAAGCCCAAGAATCAAGTATAGCAAGACAAAAGAAAAGATTTTTTTTCTTACTTTAAATACAAATATCATGCAATGTATGCACTTAATGTTATCAAGATGATAACATTATTCCCATGCATTTTTATACTAATCTAGTACAAATTCCTATGGTTGGATATAAAGTTAATTTATAAAGTTTTTGCTCTTCACAATAGAAATGGCAATTTTGAATGATATTCAATAGAAAAAAAAGGCTTAGGACTTTGGGGTTTCAAGATTTAAAAAAATCCTAGGCCTACACAACTACATAAGCAATTAGATCAATATTGTAAATTTATAATCTACAAGATATGATATTATGAACCTTCTCGAAAAATCATTTGCAAAAAAGTCTTGAGATGAAATGGACTTGTAATCATTAGAGTATGACCTACTTATCTCAATTGTTCTATTTGAATTTTGAAAGCTCATCATATTTGAAGGTCAATCACATTTTACACTACCTAAGCTCTAATATTTTAGGGTTGTGATAAATTTATTGATGGTTTACAATTTAGGGTGCACACACGTATACATAAGTATAAGCATGTATGATAAGAACCTCCATTTCATTTTTATTGTATAAATGCTTACTTTAATGTAGTCCACAGCATATCACATAAAATTACATTAAAGTACTTAAATCATTTTGAGCATCATCCTATAAATGTTGTAATAGAATAATGAGATAATATAAATTCTTTTAGGATATTTACGTTGATGTTTTACACTATCAATGCATTCTACAACAAAAATTGAAGAAATACTCTAGGTTATAATCCAATGATCCACATTTGTGTAGTAGTCCATAATAAAGTAAATCTTAAAAACAATTGAAACCTAAATGACAAAGATAGTAAGATCCGCATATGCATCACATTGTCATGATTGCATTCTAAACTTCAAATATTAAAAAATAAAACATATTTCACACATCGCACCACTACTTTTGAAAATTCAAGCATCGTTATAAGTTAATATATACAATTGAGGGTTCTACAATTCAGGGGTTTTTTTGTAGGGTTTAGGGTTTAGGGTATAGGGTTTGAAAAGCATGTTTAAATGTGGGGTAGAAAACCTGGAATTATCCTTTTCTTACATTAATATTGCATAGGATACTTGTCGCATTAAAGAGTGTTTTTTTAGAAATAAAGCTATAGTTCTTCACTTTTCAGAATTAAATGTAATAAAACTGCCAGCGGACAGAGGTGAAGTACGTTTGACAAGGAGGTAAACAACATTATTTGGGCTTGGAAGGTCGGGGCGGTCGCCAATGGCTGGCAAACTAAGCGGACGGAAAAGGCTCGTGGCGGACGGGATGGCGGATGAGCGGACACCAAGGCGGACACTCACTTTTTGAAGCATCGTACTTCTTTTGGCATTTCCAATCAGAGATTTTGGTGTTTGGGGGCGTGTGATATACCATTGGAAAGGTATTTCCAAGACCTTTCAAACAGTATATTACATGCCCCAAAATTTCAAAAAACGAATTCAAAAATTGCAATTGAAAGTTGCTGCGACTATATAGTGAGCGTCTGCCCAACTGATCGCCCGTCCGCCCGTCCACCAAGCGGACGGGGGGTGCAGGCGGATGGGCGAACAGGCGGACAGCAAGGCGGACACTCACTTTTTGAAGCATCATACTTCTTTCGGCATTTCCGATTTGAGATTTTGGTGTTTGGGGGCGTGTGATATACCATTGGAAAGGTATTTCCAAGACCTTTCCAACGGTATATTATACACCTCAAAATTTGAAAAAACGAATTCGGAAATTGAAACTGAAAGTTGTTGCAACTACATAGGGAGTGTCCCCCAACTGATTACCCATCCGCCCGACCACCCATCTACTGTCCGCCCGACTCCCCGACCGCCCATCCGCCCAACTACCCAACCACCGACCGCATTTACCTAGGGTAAATTTGCGGACGGCGTTTTTTACCCACCGGAGATGCAGCGTCCGTGGAGTGCGGACGTCCAATTTGTGGACGCGATTTTGCCTGGGACGCTCACTTTCATCAACCCTAACCTACAGCAACAACGTGCGCTTTTTCCTAAGGAGGTGAAGCTCATCCTAGGTGAGTGGAGACCAAGATGAGGTCGACATCCAAAAAAACCCAATCAGATGGGAAATTCCGTTAGATTGGCACCGTTTACATTCAGGAAGGGCTGTCTGAAATCTATACATGTCCTAGATTTCAGTGTCACTGTTTAGACCGCCTGATCTGAAATGGAGCTGTTGAATGCAACATACGCAAGTGGTGACATGTGAAGAATGTCCAACACCATTAGTTGGCAACAATTTTGGGATTAACAAGTTGTTGCTTGATGGGGTAGACATACACACCTAGAATAGACATGTCTGGATGACATCTATGGATGTCGAATAGTTAGCAATGTTGAATCCATTGTACTGTGTAATTGAGAAGTCATTCCTTGCACTTCCACAATTGATTCTATTTTTCATCCATTGTTGATCAACAACTATATAGTTCACTGTTTACCATTTTCAAGCAAGGCTTTAGTACAAACAGAGGTGGATCTCAATGGAAAGATCATTTTCATATTGAATAAACATACGATTCTTGATTTTTGTAGTTCTTGAGGCTGGGATTCTTCTTGTTTTGCATTATTTTGTCTTCTTCCAGTTCGTTTCTCAACTTCCTTATTTTGCAAGACATGAAATGCATCATCCAGCATCCCTTCTAACTGCATCTACCGTAGTCTTTGAACTTCCTAGAGATGGTAGTGAATGTGGCCATTGTCTTCAACCCAACACTTCTTATACTAGAATTATGGACTTCTAGCCTTGGCCTCAACCAATGACATCTTGGATAGGCTAAATTCACACAAGATGCCACTTCAAAATCCTTCATGGGATCGGTAGATCGCATAGGGAGGTCAAAAATGGCATCACCTCTGGCCATGTGTGGGCCGTAAACGTACCAATTTTGGCCCTTCGAAGCCGGAAGCACTAGTCATTCACATATTTCCTTGCAAATAAGGACCAATTTGCATGGGTTTTCTTCCTTCCTTTGACTTGCTTCCACGCCATTTTAATTTCATACCACCATTTTAATGAAATTGCCTATAATAGTAAATCTCTCCTCCTTGACTTGGTGATGTGTACATTTAGTTCAAAGGAAGATGTTAGAGTTCCTCATTTGATTTGTGGTTTTCTAGTTTCTAGATTCTCTTTTGTGGCGACAAGAGCTCTAGTTCCAAACACTATAAGAAAAATGTGTCTACCACAACTGACAAAAATGTGACTAAGTGTCCTATACAACTATTCTACAACTATAAACCTCTCTATTTGCACCAAATTCTTACGTCATTGTTTTACATCAATAATACAATGTTTTAGTTGCCAAGTAGTTGTAGAATGAAGTGAACACATTGCTTTAATTGCAAGGAGTCATAGAATGAAGTGTAGGATTACGAGAGTTGTAATATAGTTCCAATTTTGAATGAATGTGAATTATTCTCCATCTAATATTCATCACAGTTGTCAATGTGGACAAGTCTATTGTCTGTGCAATCCACCGTGTCTATCTTTAGTAGGAAAAACAACTAGAAATTGATTACAACTATAAAATGTTGATAGTTGTTTCCTAATTGAATTGTATTCGTTTTCTAGTTGTTTTCTAGTTGTTTCTTAGTCTTTTCCTAATTGTCTCCTAGTCGTTTCCTAGATGTATCTTAGTCATTTTGGAGTCATTTTTTAATTTGTTTCCTAGTCGTTCCTAGTTGAGTCCAAAGTCATTTCTTGGTTGTCTTCAATCATTGTACCATATCAATCATCAAGAGTACCATTAGATTGAATATATAAGACTTGAATGGAAGTTGTTGTATTTTAATGGAATGAGTTTTGTTAATAGAATTCTACGATTTCCACATTTTCTAGATTTCTATAGTGTGTAGATTTCTACATTCTATAGAAATCTAAAAATATTTAAAATCCAATTTTTAAAAAATCTATGAAATGGTAAAATATCCTAAACCATTGAAAGTTTTTAAATATATGGTCAATTTCATTAAAATGGCAGTATGATGATGAAATGGCACAACATTCCATTAAAATGGCGCAGAGTATGTCAAAAATGGCACATGGCATATGCCATTTTAATGAAATTGACCATATATCAATATTTGAGTTTAAAAAAAAGCTAAATCCGAAATCTATGAATCATTGAGATTAAAATTGACAAATTTGCAAATCTATAAGTCATTGACAAGTTGAAAATGAGTCACAAAGAAATCATAAATGAGTCCCAATGAAGTCACAGATGAGTCATAAGCAAGTCATACACTAATCACAAATGAGGTGCACTACTCATCAAATGAGTGACCGACCTCATGAAGTAGCAAATAGGATATAAGCACCCGTATCAGAAAAGTTCATCGATGAAGTTCCAAATAAGTTATTGCGACTTGCAAGTACAATTCTACATACGACTTGTCCACTACAAGTTGGGGCTCCAAATTAAAACTAGTCACAAAATGTCCTAAGCAATTCAAAATCAATTGCTTCTCTTAGTCACAGAACCCTTCATTTTCTTCAATTTAAACCCTCTTCTTTAGGTGGCAATATAGGAGTCTATTGGATGCACAACGTGTTGGAGATCTTTGTCATTCAAAGTGACTTCTTGAAATTTATAGAGAAGAGCAAGGAGATATTGCTACTCTCAATCAACACCACCACCTCCATTGTGGGCTACTCTATGAAAATAAACCTCAAAGATGGATTGTAGACAATTTTCTACATTGTGTGTCGACTCCTATGTCCTTTTGTTCACCTTCTTCAACAAGGAGGACAAGACCTTTGGCCTCGTTCTATTTGCACTCTTTGTCCCCTTCTTGCCTTCCTATTGAGGGCATTGGAAATCTAATAAAGGAAACATCACGATATCTTAAGAGTCCACAATAATGTTTAGCTCAAGCTAGTATAAGGTCTATACATAGTATCAAATAGCCTTAAGACTCCATTCTCTTTCTTCCTCTATATGGAATTATAGAACTTCTTGCATTCTAAAAAAACCCTTGGGGTGTCAAATCCCATACAATAAGTTTATATTTCTTCATCTCCTATTTTCAATTATTAGTAAATTTAGGATATTGAGATTTTTTATTTTGATTGATATAAGCTAAGATTTTTCAAGAGATTTTTGACCATATATAACTTATTAAAATATGAAACTAAGTCAATAAAAAAAACAATCAATACATAGAAGAGAGTAAAAAACAATTCAATTTTTCCAACTTTTTAAATAATGATTAATATAATATGATAATTTTTCAAAAAATATTACATGTTAGAAGAAGATATGATAATGATAGTTCTCGAATCTAAGTGAGATTTCATTTTAATGAAATTCGAAGGTTACATTTATCCTAAAAATTATCTTAGAAGTGTTCTCTTTATACATATCATACGCTTATCATAACTTCATAACCCATCCTTAATGACTTATTAACCATGGTCCTTTCCACACATTATTTGAGAGTTGCTACTTGAAGAAATGCATTGAATACAAATGAGCACTTTGTTCATTGAAAGTTATTGTAACTATACCCTTAACATGCTTGCTTGCTTCTATCACATAGTATTTGTGTATTGTATATGGAACTCAAATGGACTTCAAAAGCTCTCAATAGTATCATATTTGATTATCCCCTTCATTGCCAATGAAAATCAACATATTTTCACATTTTATTGGATAATTACGGGTTGCATGGATGATGTCATTGTTAAATCTTAGTCGTGATATAGGTACTCTTAACATTTGTATTATTTCTTCTCGGTGTATTTGGTGTTTTTGACATATGCCACAAGCCACTTAGCATGGTCCCCGTGACATACTATAGTCCCAAGCTATAAAGTAGGTTTTTGAGCCAATGTGAAGCCTTGTGTGACATTGGTAGGGATGCATTATCTCACAAACCATCCAAATTGAATGGAAATCTTTGCATTTTGGTTTTGATTGGACATGAGTTCCACCTCACTTGCGTGTTTCATTTGGATGTAATAGTGATAGTGTTTAGGCACTCATAGAGACATTGGTACATCAATGTTGTTTTTATTCACACTTTGGCAAATATTGACATGATGTGACCTTGGTAGAATGTACATGTTTGTGCACGACATATAGTTTCACATTCAAGAGAAGTGCTATGATTCTAATGACTCAATATTTCTAAAAAGAAATAAAAATTAGAAAAGAACACACTTACACACAAAACTTAGCTTTGATTGTAATCCATATAACCAATGATGAAAACAATTCTCAATAGATTTCATTAAATTGTCTTCACAATCCAAAGTTTAACCACATACTATGCATTCAAACTTCTTACAAACTACATCTATAAATCCTTGACTTCGATTTTCCAACAATAGCTTCTACTTTGTAAAACAATCTAGGCACAAATCATAGTCACTATTGAAAGTAGCCTCTGCCTTAAAGTGAGGTCCAATTATGGGAGTCACTTTGCATCCATCACAAGTGATTCCATAATGATGATGACCTTCGAGGCAAAAGAATTTGCCTTCAAGATTAACCACTGTAGTTAGTAGAGATGATAGAGCCAACATATACAGTCCCAAATTTGGACGATCATTCCAACAAAAAATCCATATCGAAGGTGTACAACCTAGATTCTTTGGTAAAGACCTTAACAAAACTCAACGATTCAAATTGAGTTCCACCAAATGATATAACTTCTCAACATCCTCTAGCATGGTCACCAAGCATGAACACCATTTGAAATCTAGAGTAGTCGAGGGAGACAAGTTCCCAACTTCCTTGGGCAAGGCCACCAAGCTTAAACATGATCTCAAATCTATGGTTGTCAAAGAAAACAAGTTCCCCACTTCCTTTGGCAATGCCACCAAGCTTTCATAGTTACTAAAATCTAATGTGGTCACAGAAAACAAGTTCCCCACTTCCTTTGGCAAGGCCACCAAGCTGGAACACCCAGTCAAATTTACAGTGGTCAAGGAAGACAAGTTCAACACTTCTTTTGGCAAGGCCGCCAAGCTTGAACACCCACTCAAATTTAGAGTGGTCAAGGAAGACAAATTCCCCACTTCTTTTGGCAAGGCCACCAAGTTGGAACACCCACGTAAATCTATAGTGGTCAAGGAAGACAAGTTCCCCACTTCCTTTGGCAAGGCTCTCAAGCTTGAACATCGAAACAAATTTAGAGGAATCAAGGAAGACAAATTTCCAACTTCCTTTAATTTGGTAAGGCCTTCTTGTTCGAACATTCACTCAAATTGAGAGTCGTCAAGCAAGACAAATTACTCACTTCCTTTGGCAAGGCGACCAAGCTTGATCACCAAATAAAATTTAGAGAGGGGAAGGAAGGTACGTTCCATACTTACTTTCGCAAGGCCGCCAATCTGGAACACTATGTCAAATCTAGAGTGGTCATGGAAGACAAGTTCCCCACTTCCTTTCACAAGGCCTCCAAGTTTGAACACTCTGTCAAATCTAGAGTGGTCAAGGAAGACAAGTTCCCCACTTCCTTTCGCAAGGCCTCCAAGTTTGAACACTCTGTCAAATCTAGAGTGGTCAAGGAAGACAAGTTTCCCACTTCCTTTGGCAAGGCCGCCAAGTTTGAACACCCATGCAAATTTAGAGTGGTCAAGGAAGACAAGTTCCCCATTTCCTTTGGCAAGGCCTCCAAGTTTGAACACTGTATCAAATTTAGAGTAGTCAAGGAAGACAAGTTCCCCATTTCCTTTGGCAAGGCCACCAAGCTTGAACACCCATAAAAATTTAGAGTGGTTAAGGAAGACAAGTTCCCCACTTCCTTTGGCAAGGCTACCAAGCGTGAACACTGACTCAAATTTAGAGTGGTCAAGGAAGACAAGTTCCCTACTTCCCTTAGCAAGGTCGCCAAACTTGAACACCTTGTCAAATTTAGAGTGGTCAAGGAAGACAAGTTCCCTACTTCCTTTGGCAAGGCCTCCAAGTTTGAACACTTAGTCAAATTTAGAGTGGTCAAGGAAGACAAGTTCCCTACTTCCCTTAGCAAGGTCGCCAAGCTTGAACACCTTGTCAAATTTAGAGTGGTCAAGGAAGACAAGTTCCCTACTTCCTTTGGCAAGGCCTCCAAGTTTGAACACTCTGTCAAATTTAGAGTGGTCAAGGAAGACAAGTTCCCTACTTCCCTTAGCAAGGCCTCCAAGTTTGAACACTCTGTCAAATTTAGAGTGGTCAAGGAAGACAAGTTTCCCACTTCTTTTGGCAAGGCCACCAAGCTTGAACACCCACACAAATTTAGAGTGGTCAAGGAAGACAAGTTTCCCACTTCCTTTGGCAAGGCCGCCAAGTTTGAACACTCTGTCAAATTTAGAGTGGTCAAGGAAGACAAGTTCCCCACTTCCTTTGGCAAGGCCGCCAAGTTTGAACACTCTGTCAAATTTAGAGTGGTCAAGGAAGACAAGTTCCCCACTTCCTTTGGCAAGGCCGCCAAGTTTGAACACTCTGTCAAATTTAGAGTGGTCAAGGAAGACAAGTTCCCCACTTCCTTTGGCAAGGCCTCCAAGTTTGAACACTTTGTCAAATCTAGAGTGGTCAAGGAAGACAAGTTCCCCACTTCCTCTGGCAAGGCCGCCAAGCTTGAACACCCACACAAATTTAGAGTGGTCAAGGAAGACATGTTCCCCACTTCCTTTGGCAAGGCCGCCAAGCTCCGACACCGACTCAAATCTAGAGTGGTCAAGGAAGACAAGTTTCCTACTTCCTTTGGCAAGGCCGCCAAGCTCCGACACCGACTCAAATCTAGAGTAGTCAAGGATGACAAGTTCCCCACTTCCTTTGGCAAGGCCACCAAGCTTTTACACCAAGTCAAATCTAAAGTGGTGAAGGAAGAGAAGTTCCCCACTTCCTTTGGTAAGGCCGCCAACCTTGAACACCCACGCAAATTTAGAGTGGTCAAGGAAGACAACTTCCCCACTTCCTTTGGCAAGGCCACCAAGCTTGAACAATGACTCAAATCTAGAGTGGTCAAGGAAGAGAAGTTCCCTACTTCCTTTGGCAAGGCCGCCAAGCCTAAACACCGACTCAAATCTAGAGTGGTCAAGGAAGAGAAGTTTCCCACTTCTTTTGGCAAGGCCGCCGAGCTTTCACACCCACACAAATTTAGAGTGGTCAAGGAAGACAAGTTCCCCACTTCCTTTGGCAAGGCTTCCAAGTTCCAACACCAAGTCAAATTTAGAGTGCTCAAGGAAGACAAGTTCCCGACTTCATTTGGCAAAGCTTCCAATTTTGAACACCCATACAAATTTAGAGTGGTCAAGGAAGACAAGTTCCCCACTTCCTTTGGCAAAGCTACCAATCTCCCACACCAACTCAAATTTAGAGTGGTCAAGGAAGACAAGTTCCCGACTTCATTTGGCAAAGCTTCCAATTTTGAACACCCATACAAATTTAGAGTGGTCAAGGAAGACAAGTTCCCCACTTCCTTTGGCAAAGCTACCAATCTCCTACACCAACTCAAATTTAGAGTGGTCAAGGAAGACAAGTTCCCGACTTCATTTGGCAAAGCTTCCAATTTTGAACACCCATACAAATTTAGAGTAGTCAAGGAAGACAAGTTCCCGACTTCCATTGGCAAGGCCGCCAAGCTAGAACACCCACTCAAATCTAGAGTGGTCAAAGAAGACAAGTTCCCCACTTTCTTTGGCAAAGCTATCAAATTTGAACAACAACTCATAATTGCCTCCAATTGAGAGCATTGTGATGCTATTTGAAGGATAAATCCTAAGTGATCATTATATGCTTTAGGATTGTCCAAAGCGCCCCCCAAAGTCAATAAACGAAGTTTCTTAAAATCGGAATTTCTATCATGTTTTACCCAAGGCACTTGATGGTTCATGGTCCTTTGCAAAGAAATGCCTTCAAGATCTTCAAGATCCTACATTCAAAGAAGAAGAAATTAGAATGGATTATATTTTTATGAAGAGGCTTCAAATGATAATGATTTTTTCTAACATATTTCAAATCTTATGATTTTTGGAACACTAGAGGGGGAACTATTTTCTAAAGGCATTGAATGTTTACAAAAATGTGCAATTCTCATGATGTCAATTGTAGGAATAGAATATTACCTTACTTGAAAATTCACTTTCAGGTAGCATAGACGCTTTCCAAATCCTTGTATGCTTGGCAATCATTCGACCCATGTCACGGAGTTGGTCATGCATCTCTAGAATGTCACCATCTCTATCGACCTTCAATAATGACATGTCGATCAATCTATCCAACTCATCCATTGGAAGGGCACCATCTTTGGACCACATAGACAAGATTGTCCATTTCGACATGCCCAATGGATATACATCTCGACAGAAGAAACATGCCACATCCAAAAACATCCTCTTTTCCACCCCTTCATTCAATCCGTCAAAGCTTATTTGCAAAGTGTTCCAAATTTCTTCGTCACCATCCAAGCTCCTTCCTCTTGCCATCCTTTGTAGGGCTCGTTCCCAACTTCGCAACCTCTCTTTGTTGCGAAGAAATGCACCCATCACTTTCAAACTCAAAGGCAAGCCATTACAAGCTTGCACAACTTGTTTGTGCAAAGCCACAAAGTCTAGTGATAGAGAAGCTATACCCCAACGAAGGTGAGAGGTGAAAAGTTTCATTGATGCTTTTTCATCCAGAAATTCAACATCCAACCTTCCCTCCACGCCCACAAATGACTTTATGGTGCTCCAATTGCGTGTTGTGATAATTATTGTGGTCCCTTTGCTACCTTGAATGATGTCAAGAGGTACAATGTCTAGCAATTGAGACTCATCCTTGATATCATCTAGTATTAAAAGAACCTTCTTTTTGAAGAAGAGTTCCTTCATCATCTCTTGGGCTTCTTCCAAATGTTGGGGTTTCTGACCATTCCCATCTTTTGATAATATCTTGCACAATATTTCATAGGAATTTTGATAGTTCTTGCATTCGGCAACAAAGAATTCAACATTGTATGAGGACTTCACAATTGGGTCATCAAATATTGCCTTGGCTAGTGTAGTCTTGCCAATTCCACCCATGCCCACAATGCCTATATACTTCTTTTTCAAAAGCCCTTTGGCTTTAGACAATTGATGATCTAAATCAATTGGGACTTCCTTGAGAGGAGCAATTGGCTCATTCACCTGTACATGTATAAAAGGTAGATTTTGAAAATCGTCATCAAATGAAAATATCAAACTACAATCTCAACAATGAATGCAAAGTTTGAAAGAGATTTGCATAAATCAAACATCACGAAATGAATTTAATTTCATAATTAGGAAATTTCATACCTTTGGGACATGGTTCACAATGCACTTGGAATCTCGTAAGGTGCAAGATCCTTCCTTCAAGAAAGACTTCTTTAAACTAGTGAGACGGTCACAAATGTTGGAAAATGTTGGGCGTTGAAGAGGATCTTGAGACCAACATTCTTGGATTAAGGCTGTAAGTCCTTCACAATCATTGGGTAGGGTTGGTCGAAAGCTAGGGTCATCGAGACCTTGTAATTGATTAGAAATTTCTTTGGGTTCCAAATTAAAGAATGGAACCTTTCCAGATAGAATCTCTGAGCATATCATGGCAAAGGACCACACATCAGCTTTAAATGGATACCGTGGAGTTTCACTTGCCTTGATCATTTCAGGGGCCATATATCCTGGTGTTCCAATTTGATACCTTGTTGACTCTGGATGCTTTGGATTGCTACAAACCTCTAATTGAGAAGTCCCA
Source organism: Straminergon stramineum (assembly GCA_963920665.1). NCBI lineage: Eukaryota > Viridiplantae > Streptophyta > Bryopsida > Hypnales > Calliergonaceae > Straminergon > Straminergon stramineum. The sequence goes on along the minus strand of OY987269.1, from coordinate 14,540,112 downwards.
TAATCCATAACCTTGAATATGCAATAAGGATCCAAATCCTCCATAGGTATTGAACTACACAAGACATTATCAGGTTTCAAGTCAAGGTGAGCAACTTGCATGTCATGAAGGTAATACACACCTTTTGCAATTTGGTGCATGATGTCAAGTGCAACTTGATATCGTAAAGGTCTTTTGGCATTCTTCAAGAAAGTAGACAAGTTTGAATCCATCATTTCCATCACCAAATGCATCTCTTCAATTTCACCTTCTTCGAGATTCTCATCAATGTTTTGGATAGTCCCTAAACCAAAAAATTGAATGAAACTTTTCAATATTTGAGACAAGCTTGATTTCAAATATTGCATCACCAAATGCATCTTGCCAATAAGTCCTACTTCCTTAGAATTGTCACCAACTTTTTTGATAATTCCACAACCAAAAAATTGAACGAGATTTGGATGGCTCAAGCCTGCCAATATTCCGGGCTCTTTTTGACAGTTCTTGAGATATCCTAGATCACCGCTTAATACTTTTGTAGCACACTTTAGTCCAAACCAATTGGATAAGTGCACACTTCCAAAAGCTCCTTCACCTATTTTTTGGATTAGTTTTGGTGGCTTAAAATCCTTGGGAACCTCCAAAGCATTCAAGTCTCCACCATCAACGCGATCCAAATTTCTAAGTCTCAATAAGAGATGTTGTGCTATTTCATAATCCTTTGAGATTTCTCCTTGAAGGAAAAGTTCAAGCTTCCTCTTTAGTTCTTGTCCATCTTCAAGCACTTGATCATAGGTAGCTGCATCAAATTGAATAGGTAGGATGTCATTGGATTGATCCGGATGGTGGAATAAGTACATTTCCCTTGTTGTATCATAACAACACTTGAGATCTAAAAGTAGCTCACGAAAAGTCTCTTTGTTTTGGAGTTGAAATACTACCGAATGACACCATCGCTCTTCTTCAATGCAATTGTTTCTCACAATCTCTACTTTCTTTTGAAGAACAAAGAATTCTTCACATATAAATTGGAATTTGAGATCCGCAGTAGCTATTGACAACATTTTGTCAATCCCCTTCATGGCTTGTATGAGTTTGTCCAAAAGATGTACACATTGATTTTTATTCAAAACTTTCTCTTTGGAAGATGTATTCAAAGTCTTCCAACATTCTTCAAGATGGGGTATATCATTGTGTAGTCTTTCATAATACCCACTTTGTACTCGGGAGAAATCCTTGTCTTTCCTGTGGAGTTTATAATACCCATAGTCAATGAGATATCATGACAAGAGATAGTGAAACCAATTACCCTCTAGTATGAATTTTGAAAAATCAAACACATTCAACAAATTGAATTTCATTGAACAATAGTCATAGAGTTGCTATATATCATATAGAAATAAGAGTATATATTTAACTTAATTACATATATAAATGCTTAAAACAAGATTGTTTATAAAGATTGATGTAAATCAAATAGATAGCTATACAAAGAACTTGGTAATTTGATCACTACAATATTCTAACATCTACTTTCAATCCCTAACTATTACTAAAGAACGTTTATGCTCACCTGGTAAACCATGCAAAATCCTTATATCTCCAAAGTGTGAAGATAGCCAATATGAGGAAAATTGCAATCCACATCCAAAAGCATGCCATTTTTCCAAGCAAATGGAGAAATATATCAAAGATCTACAATAACTTCAAAACAAATCCAAAGAAAATAGTTAGAACATAACATTCAAATAAGAAAAAAATAGCATGGGCCCCCAAAAACTTCAATTTCCTAATACATTTGAAATCACTTCCCATACAGAGTTCTATCAAAACTATTTACCAATATTGAAACAAATCTACTATCATACAATAATTAACAATTACAAAATACAACAATCTTATCCAAATGGAATAAGTATCAAAACTTGACATTAACGTTCCAAAATATAAAATCAAGAAATCTACAAGAAATGATTAATAATTTTGTTAATGTACAACAATTGGTATCAAAGAGTGCATTCTAGACTAGAACAAAGATTATGATCTAAATACACATGAATAATACAATATTTGGATAGTTGAAACTAGGATTCAATATTCAGTGGGAGTTGAAAGTCAACCAATTGGAACATCATTGAACAAGATTCACAAATGACACATTTGAATTAGATGCAAATTGGATACATTAACAATGTCCAACATAATACATCAACTTCAAAAATCTAAGTTTACTTAGTAATTGTTCAAATTTATACATGATTTTATGTAAGACATTGGGACTCCTTGAATAGTGGAATGGAAGCAATTACAATAAAGTTGATCCCACAAATGGACCCAAGCAACAATTCAAAACCAAACTACTTCACCTCAACTACAAGCAATAAATCTACTTACTATTACATAAATTTCATGACTTCATTAAAGAATCATGATTCATAATGTATCCTTCACTTGTTTCAAAATTATTATCTATCCTCCATCCATAGTTGGAACAACGTGCTCTTTTAACCCCTAAAGGACTAACATGCATTTTTTGGCTACAGAAATTTTTTGAACAAGTACGTGTGATTAGAAATTTCCATATTTGGGGCCCAAATTTTAATAGAAGGTGGGGACAAGGAATATCTTTCATATGACCAAAATTTAATGACATTTGGATTTATGAGTCAAAAGTTATAGCCTAATATGTTGCTTTTTTCATAAATTGATAGTTCAAGCAAATTAGAAAAAATCATTTTTTTCAAAAGAAAAATTTGAAATTGATTTTTTAGAGTTATGTATATGTCAAAAGCTTTGAATCATTCCATTTCGATCAATGAGTTAAGAGTTATGAGGATTTTTTGTTTGTGGGCAGTTATAGATTCTCTACTCTAAAATAAACTTCAAAGTCCTTTATCTTACTCAATTTTCAATATTTTTGAAAAAAAATAAAATCATTGGATGAAGATTATTTATTAAACCATTGCAACCATTGGGATTGGCATTTTTCAATTCCATATTTAAATTCTTAAAAATTTAATATTTATAACCATCCTCTACTATTGTCTACTTAATCTTTTTTTCCTATATGTTGTACAATTCCAAATGATTTAAAAATTTTCAAGCATGTGGCCAACTTGTCTAGGAAAAATAATCCAAAGAAGCACCACCATTTTGGACATTTTTTCATAGAAAACCAAGCTCGTGAATTGCAACTACCTTATTTTTTCTTGGGCCAAAAAAATAATTTCTATGAATTTGAATGCTTATATATTACAATCCATGCAGTGAAAACTTCTAAAATTTTCACCAAATGTTTTCAAGTTATCATACTACAAGATCCTGTGGTCACATGTGTATCAAAAAAAAGTTATTTTTCAATAATTTGGTACTTGCACTTAAAATGACAGTTTTGAAGCATTTGCAATGAAAACATAGTCATGGAACTTTAGGGGTGAATCCTTAATTCCATTTGCCATCGGTTGCTTCTTATCCTATCCTGTTGGATGCATTCATCTACCATCTCTTGATAAGAGACATCCCCTCCTTATCCTCTACTTCTCGTCATTAAAATTTCATCAAAAAATATAAATCACGTAACTCACCTATATCCCACCCCTCCACATACACACCCCAAAATCTAAACCAGAAAAACTTTGATATAAATTCGCTTGATAGAATAAATACATTATATACAAACAAATATCATTTACAAAATACATATCTATTATATAATTGATACGGTATAACATATGGATACATGTAAGGGATGCGAGATTATATACAATACAAACATGTTAATCCAAATACTAATATGGTATGACATACGGATATATGTATGGAATATGGTTGTTAATCCCATATCGATTACAATCTAGCATGTTCAAAAAAATATAGATATAAGAGGGATAATGATAATATCCACATGAGAAGTTATTATTAATGCACTCACTGGTGAAATGAGGGTTGACATTCCCTCACTATCCTTGCAATAGAGAGAGACACACCATGCTTTACATCCACAATTAGCAGAGTGAAAAAAAAACAAAAAAAACAATGGCTTGGAAACAACTTTAATAATGGAAGATTATTAATTTGGAACAGTCTTTGGGTCCATTCAGAATACACACCTTACAAGCGATGTGGATCTAGTTGCAAGGGAGAGGAGTGCCCAAATTCCCCAAGAAACGTAGCACCAGCTCCCACTCTCAGCAAGAAACAGGGACACGATCTGCCATCTTGCGTCATTAGTTTGAAACTCCAGCGTTAAAATAAAGCAGCAAAGAAGAAGCCAACAGGCTACCACCGAAGGTACCACACATGCTAGAAACACAAGGGCGACAGGAGTTCGGATGTCACTTCCAACAAAAGGACAGAAACGAACACCAACACAAAGCAAACTTGACACCAAACTCTCTCGACATCCAGATCTGGAGCTCCCAACTCCACAATCCACCTTTGTGGTATCAAACAGAGAAAAACTGGCGAGGAAGTGAAAATAAGCTACTTCACTGAACGATGACACAATCCCAAGAATGCGAAACTTACAGAGCTAGAGTCAGTACCCAGATGCCGACTGTGGAAGCAACGATGCAGGAAAGTTTGCACGAACGATGAGAGTGTGAACATGCACGTGGAGATGTTCAGACGATGGACTGTAGCTTCGAAGGTGCAAAGGCTTGATGAGAATCACGGCGGCAACAACACCCAGACTGGGAAGAGTAGCATAACTTAGTTGCAGAGTTCGAAGAGACGGAAGAGCGCCATAGCCAGCGTGAACTGTGAAGGAGCCAGGGACAGGGGTATGGTAGTCTTGCTGCACCCGTGACCCAGTCGTAGTTGGTAGTCGGGCAATAATTTAAGGGAACATTTAATTCATGTGGGACTGCCTTCCCCACGTGAAGAGTACTATTCTAGGACCGTTTCCAATGCTGGGGATCCGTGCTGTTGAAATGCTTGGCCAGATTTCAGAATTCCACACGATAATCTGCAGGTCTGCAGGTCTCTACAGAAACTTACTGTACTGCCAGTAAGGTAAGTTTTTGTTCGTTTTTTGAAACAAGTGAAACAGGGTTTCATTGCAAAAAGAAAAGAGTACAAGCCTGCCAGCTACAGGTGGCCTGGCAGGGATCCAAGACACTGACACAGTAAGGTAAGGTAAGTTGAGCAAAAGTTTTGTCAAAGTCTTCCCAGTTACCCATGGCTGAGTCACTCATACGGTGTTGGGGACCATGTGGTGTTAGGGGGCCGCAGCGTCCTTACTGTGACACGATAACTTTGGTTTATACCATGCTATTCTAAACTATAATATAAATCTATGGTGAAAGTTTCTTATTTTTTAAGTATATTTTGTATTTGATATGAATTTTTTTCATTTTTTTCTCAAGAAGTTCACAGTAATTTCAAATTTTCTCCAATAAATTTTAAAATTTTAAAACTTGTAGTATACAAATGACTTCATCTCTGAAAAATAAATTAAAATTTTTTCACTCATATCTAATTGCAAAATGGCAGAAAATAGAGTGATGACAATTGAAGCTTCAAATCAATGGTCATAGGCCCATCTTTACAAGGTTAACCCTAGAACAACAGTTGACTAAGACCAAGTTGGTTCATCACAGACATCTATAGTAGTGTAAATTCTGCATTTTGAGTTGAAGCTATTCCTCTAGAGCTGAATTCATAAATTGAACTTTCTAACATTTTTGAACTTGGAGGAGTGTGGTAGTTGATGAAACTGAATTTGTTCAGGAACGCTCCCCATACGTACCCACCTTTTCCATTCGCTATAAGCTTACTTGCCTTTCAAGAATTTGCAAGAGTGGTAAACTCCCATGGGAAGATGCATTGAATCAGTAACTTAACTCAGAATCTATGTCAAGTGCTCTCTCAACTTTTAGGCATTAACTCCTAATTGCCCAAGCAACCATAGGGGTAGTCACAGCTTCTTCACCGAGCTCCCATTTTTCATAGAATTGGGACATGGCGATTTAGTGTTGGCTTGTGACAAGCTCTAGGTGGCAGAATTTACTTCAGCTATGAAGGTTTCTCAATGTTTGTTACTCTCCTCTAGACCAAAAGAATGGGAGCACAGAAAATTTCACGAGCTAAGAATATTATGTGACCTGCATCGCCTGCCCCTGCACGTCAAATGAAGACTTGACACTAGCGACACTTTTGTATTTTCAGTCAGTGGTGAACTCATTCTTCGCAAGAGTCCTACATATGATGCAGAAGGGGTGTCACACCATCTTCATCCGGAACTGCAACGCATTGGCTCTTATTTTCTTGTACTAATTGTCCATTCTTCAAAGAACTTTGAGTTGGCGAAGAAGCCATGACTATCCCTCATATATAGTCGTTCTGAAATTTCAGGCTCATTTTAGGAGGGGCAGTTAAATCCCTATGATTGGTTTAAAGTTTTTAGGGGCAATTTCAAAGATTAACTACTGAAATTTTTTATTTTTCACTGAAAAAGGTAAATACTTGATTTTTTAGAGGTCCTCAAAGGTACTTATGTATCTTAGTAGAAGAGTAAAGCTTGCAAATTTTGCTTGATTTCTTGACTTGGAGCAAAGCTAGCCAATTTCATTTGATTTGAGATCTAAAAAATTGTACCTATCCATTTGCTTTGAAAATGGTCCTAGTGGAAAGAGTAAAAGTATTTTCATGACTTTCACCGTTGAAAATTTAAACATGAAAATGTTGATTTGGAGTTAATTGTGATTTCTACTTACAAAAAAAATTGCATTTCAACAATTGCAAGGTGGATTGTGTAATGAGTTTGATAGCTCTTCATTTGAACTTAAGATTTTTGGCAATGCATTTTAGAGTGCCAACACAATTTTTAGTTGGTCATGTCACCTCCAATCCCACAAAACTCTTACATATAAATTTCTAAAACATTGTGGAGAGGGGCAACATACTAAAAATAGAAAATGTCCATTTATCTTGTTATAATCTCACAATTTTTATGCAATTTTGCACTCATAATTGGTGTGCATACTAATAAGCAAGATCTTTTAACATCCCTGCAATTAGATTTTGAAGATTAAAAAAAAATTCATTAGAGATAACTACAAGTCCATACACTTTTTTCGCAGTCAAAACACACTTGGAAAGGCTTGGGCATTTAGGGGTTAACTTCGTTTGTTCTAACTGTTGCTTATTTTTATAAGCCCCATCCATAACAAGAAGGGAGTAAGTTACCTTCTATTAACCCTTAAGTGCCCCAATGCCCCAAATATGGCATCTCCAAACTGAAAGGTTGTCATATTTGACTATTATAATCTTTTCAACGATACAATGGAATCATTTGTCCTTTTCCCCAAAGCTCCGGGCTTGTCTCCACTACCAATCAGTATGATCAATTAATGCGGATCTTGCTTTTTTTTTTCTTTCTAGATTTACAATTGAAGCTTGCTGTCTAAATGATATTATTGAATTGTTTTCTAGCATAGTCATTTTATATCTTGTATATGTCATGATATAATTTGTAAACACATAAACTTAATTGTGTGGATTCTTGGGTTTCCCTGTTTTTATAAATAGTTCCTTGGATGTATTTGCTATGTGTTCCCAACATAGTGAATTTATTTTGACCTTCAACTAGGATTAATTGGGGATTATTATGATTTACATATCTGGATATTAGTACTGCATTTGAAACTGCCTCTAATGGGAGTTTTAACTATGATGTTAATTATCCACAACTTGTTTTGCATAATGATGTGATTAAAAACCACCTAGCAAATTTTGATAAACTACCCATTGGGTAATTTATTTAACCTCCATATATGTAATAGCTAGTATGTTTATTTGATACTCACTTAATATGTGGACAAACATCTAATGCTAGTCCTTATTACCACCTACTTTGGTGGCTGAATACTCTTAATCCCTAAGCGCTCCAACGTCCATTTTTTGGACAATGAACAGATTGAAACTAGAGTTTCATCCTCCTAACTATTTGGATGAAAGTTATTTTATTTGTAGAGATACGTTATGAAGTTGTTGTCCTATATAAGGTTTGGATTTGATGTTACTAGAGTACATATTTTTCCAAGATTAAGAATGTGCAAGTATGTCAAGTGGTCAAATTGCATTGACTTTAGTTCAAAATTGGATCTGCCAAAATGAGGTCATAGATAAGAAGAACAGAAAAATTTCAGAAAATCACAATGTGAAGAGAACCTCATTTCCAATCCATTCCAACAAATTTTACTCAAAAAATGATCATATTTTAATTGTAATCGAATTTTGAAGGAATTTTGGAATTTCTCTTTCAAAATTTATAAAAAAATATTAGTGATAGCATTGGTGAATCTAACTATACAGATGGAATCTAAAAATCAAAATCTACAACTTTTATTCGTATATCAATTTCCAAATATGCTTTCAAATAACACTTTATAATGATTTTTCTAAAATTGTCAATTCTGGAGATGAATGAGAATGTTTAGGGGTTAACCCCTAAAGGACCAAGGTGTGTTTATTGGCAACATATTTTTTGGGGGCAGGTACATATGACTAGAGATTTCCATGATTTTGGCCTAAAATTTAGTAGAAGGTGTGGATGAAGAATATCTTTTATGTGCACTAAATTTCAAGGCATTTAAAAATATAAGTCAAAAGTTATGGCCTACTATGTAGTTTGTTTCTCAACTCCGGTAATCCGGGCAGATCTGAAAAAATCAAAATTTGAAATTGGTTTTCTAGATTCATATATACATAGAAAGCTTTGAATCATTCCATTTTGATCAATGAGTCAAAAGTTATGAAATGTTCTAGTTTGCAGGCAAGTATAGATTCTCTACTGTAAAATAAACTTTGAAGTCCTTTATTTAATTCAATTTTTAATATTTTTTGAGAAATATAAAAAAATTGGTTGTAGATTTTTTATTACAACATTACAACCATTGGGATTGAGATTTTTCAATTCCATTAATAAATTGTTAACAATTTAGTATTTTGAATCATTCTCTATATCTTTCTACTTACTATTTTTTTCCTATATGTTGCACAATTCCGAATGGTCTGAAAATTTTCAAGCATGTAGCCAACTTGCATTGAAGAATGAATCTAAAGAAGCACCATCAACTTGGACATTTTTCATACAAATGTGACCTTGTGAAGTGCAACTGCCCGTTTTGTCACAGGGCCCGTCAAAGGATTTTTGTCACTTCAAATTCTAATATCTTGCAATCTGCATGGAGAAATTTTTTGAATTTTTTTCCACATCTTCTCAATCTAGTGTACTACAAGATCCTATAATTACATGTGTCCAAAAATGATATTTTTCAAAAATTTGATACTTGCATTAGAAATGGCAGTTTTGAGTTTTTTTGGTGATAACATAGTGAAAGAACTTTAGGGGTTAATGCTTGGATTTCCATGTAATTAACCAAAGCAAGTTGCCATATGATGGCAGATGGCTTATGGTGCTGATTTTGAGTATGTGCTGATTTCCCCTCATGGGCTGATGGTCTTCATAATGGACCTACTCCTTATTATTTCCTTAACAAACCAAGTGTTTGCTCTTTGATAAGTCTACCAAAACATTGTGTTTGGAAGTTCTGCAGGAGTTGTTGCTATTCTCAAACGGGCTACCCTTTCTCTTGTTTTACTTCAATTGGATAGTTCAAGCTTTCCTGTTCGGCTGCTTCCTTTGCTGAAAACAGTGATCTGATTCAAGGATGGCATCTACTCAATCCACGTCTAACAGTCAGGTTTTGTATTCTGCAGTTTTTGCTATAATGTATGGACTTGCTTAGGTTTGCTTTGTTCCTTTCTAAGTGGTTTTATGTGAAAAACGATAGCAAGTGACAGAGAGCTGAAGACACCTTGCATATGTGACGATTCTAACTTAGTGTTTGGATTGTGGTATGGGTGTAGGTGAGGCTCTTGTCCTCATAAATCTTCTTAGAGTACACAAATGGGATCTTTTCCCTTACTTTCCTACTTGTCCTTATTGAGAAAAAAGTTTGCATAGTGAGAAGGATAATTTGATGAAAATTTAATCTTATAGCCTCTTTGAAAAGTGACAATTTTTTGTTTAAAATTGCCTACATACTTGTTCTAGTAGAATACTTGTAATGTACTTTATCTACTCAGAGCAAACAATACTATCTTATAGTATTGTGTACATGATTCAAAGTTTATTTATAATCCATTATACATATATACTTTGGCAATGTTTTAGCAAACTAATACCCTCAAGTGATAGAATTTCACAGTATGAAAAGCTTGAGTTGTTGCTCAAGGTCATAATATAAAGTTTGAAATATAAGCTTGCTATTGACTAGACAAGAACAAATCAATGCTCTTGTGAAAGAGGTGTTCAAGAAAAGGCTTTTTTAAAACAAATGCAACGGAATTTCATTGCAAAGGCATAGTACAAGGCCACCAGCCACATGCGGATCTTGTTTTGGGTGATAGTTTCATTAGGATGAGTTCTGAATGGTCTGATTATGGTAAATGCACTCTGGGTGCTTGGGGTTTAACAGGATAAGCTTAATGTGACTCTGAACTCCTGCACTGTCCTGCAAGTGGTGTGTGGTTGCTCGGCTGGCTTCAGTTACTTCCTTGATTTCTGGAACGGTCAAAAGCTCTGGGCCTTCAAAACTGCCTGCCTGTCTGTCTGTTGTGGTCGTTGTCCTCCCTGCAGGCCACCTGTGGCTGCTTGGATTTGTATTTTACTCTTTTGCAATGAAATCATTTTCATTTGTTAAAAAAAACAAAAAAAACAGCCTGACTGCCAGAGAGAGATCTCCCTCCAATATACAGTATATTGCATATGACCTGACATTCAGAACTCGGTAATCAGCACAATGACTCAATGAATCTTGTGAGTCTTGGAGTGTGCAGAACCACCGAAGTTATGATATGCAGTTGATGTCAAAGTGTGCAGTCTCAGCTGGACCAATTGCATTCTGACCAAATTTTGAATGCCAGTCATGTGAAAATTTTATCTCAAAGGACATCAATAGTGCTGATTGTGGAAATGATTCCAAACTTACCCAAATAAGCAAGGCCACTTGTGGCTGGCCGGTTTGTATTTATCCCCTTGTAATGAAATTTTGTTTCATTTGTGTCAAAAAGAAAAGAAAAAACTTACCCAAATAACATTAACCCTTGAAGGGCGGACTACTGATCGTGGAAATCATGCCTTTTGGAACCATGTGGCATCATCTACTTTAAAAAAATAAAAAATACACATTGGAGATCAAAGTATTGTAGAAGATCTTCCCTTCCCGCACAAAATTCCAAGGATGAATAGTTGCAATTCTGTCCTAGATAGAGAGATTCCTTGTCATCCATCAGACACTAAACGTCCGTGTCGACGTTTATGGGTTACCTACAATACTATAGTGTAGTGTCTCCTGATGGTGGGTTAAAAGTCAACTGGCTTTGGATCCCTGGACAGGTTTCATATGGTTCGTATTTTCTTACTTTCATGGAATTTCTTCAGATCAAATTCAAATTTGACTATTGCCACAAGCAACTGAATAGTATATTTGGTGGAAAGAGCTTGCTGTGAGCTTTCTTCAAGACAGGGGTTCAATCAACGAGGTAACTGATATACCCTAGATGTTTGGTTCATATTAGATAGGATTACTTGAATGGGATATGGCATTCTTCTGAGCTATGTATTGTGAACTCTTTGATTTTCATTCCCTTCTCCAGTGATGTATAATTTCATTACTGGAAGCAAAAAATCAAGGTTGTAATGTGCAGAAGTATGTTACTTTTTTCTGTATGGGTTTGCCTCAGGTGTGATGAGTGTGACTCTTCTTATACACTTTGTTTGATGTAACAAAGGAAGGTAAAATTTGATTGGAAGAGATTATTTTTTGTGTTTTCTTCACTATGTTGAGAAGTGCAGACATTCAAAAGGAAAATGCAAGGTTGTACCTATGTTGTGGCATGTTTCTCATCATCAACCCTTCAAATTTCTTGCATATAGCCTCTTTTCATGGGAATCTAGAGCCGTCTTGAGATACAGCTCCTTCTAATATTTTTAAAAGTCATAACTAATTCATACATTGTTCAAAAACTACATGTTAAGAGCATCTAGAATCCTCTTTTGGCTCCCTATATGCTTTAACAAATACTTAGAGATCATTTTATAATAGGAACCATTCTCAAATACTTATTTAAATAATTTTGAGGTGTAATTACCTTGTACTCAAATGATGTGATATAACGATATGTTTGTGGTTTAACCAATGACACTGTTTAATTTGAGAACTAGACTAGGGATCTACAAGTATGTTAGTAATGTGAATCACGTTATTGTTCCAATAATTAATGGTAATCAAATTCTTCTTAAGTGTATGTAGGTTAGGCGGGATTTGAAAATATTTGTGTAGCTCAACATGAGGATCCTATAAAGTCTTTTGTCAAGTTCAAAGGTATGATTTCTACTAATGGTTACTATTGCTAGTGTGTCTGTACAAATCTTTTAAAAAAACACTCCCTAACACTTGCAAGTTACATCTTCATATTCTCAACAAAATGTACATCTTAAAATTTAATTTCCAACAATTGACCAAAACCTAAACAAACACAATTTGATTTTAAGGATTTTTAGGGGTTAAATTAAAGCATCTTCATCTAGACAAATTTTAGGGCCTGCAAAAAACAAAACAAGATCAACGATGGTTGAGATAGTGAAAGAATTGTGTCTACATTTGTGCCCCAATACATGAGTTTGATGGTGAGGCTTCCAAGCTTGTCCAAAAACTTACAGATGATCTAATTACAATATATGAAGAAATGCAAGGATTAGTTTGATTTGACTAGATAATTGATACATACTTTTGTTTTGTTTTACTTATAATTACTATTTCCCTCTCAATTATCATATTAGTAATAGTTTCTTATTGTTTTTCAATTTCAGGAAATTCAAAGGATTGTGGAAAAAGAATTCCAGAAGTATTTAAAACATCTGTTTTGGCAACCATGAAGGAGCTAGTTGCGGCATGGTTATGAAAAAAATAAACACTGTCCTACCATTCAATCTTGGTAACATAAAATTGGAAGAAGTAAATTTAGTTTTACAAACATAGAGTTACTATCTAGGGACCATGATGTCAGGTGTATTTCATTTGAGTGTCTAGAAATCATAAACTTTCACACCTAGTGGATTCGATAATACCAGGCTTGTTGAAGAAAATGTTAGCTTCTAGTCACATATGTTTAGTAAAGAGCTTAGGTTTTATTGTTGTTCAATGCCATTGTTGTTCTTTTTGTCACCAAGGGTGTGATTTCATAGTTGTAGATGCTTTATGAGTCTTCAAGTAACTACACCTAATACAGTCTTATAGGGACGACAAAACAATAATGACTAGCATTCTACAACACAAGCTATGCTATAAGCTATCTCCACGTTGACATCATTCTAGGTATTTATGAACAGAGCAAAACATGTCTGTCTAAAACAAGAGTAAACTACCACAATCAATTGCAAGACTTGTGTTACCTTTGACAAAAAAGTTATTGAACTAATTTTAAATTTGGCTATTAGCAACCTATTGTATTAAGAACTTCGAAAGTTCGAATGATGCACCAAGCTTTATTTTTTTCTTTTGTAGAAGAACCTAGCTTCAGAATTGCTGGAAGAATTTGATTCCATTAAATTCTCTTTGACCTCCATGACATCTCTTTCAAATGCCATGTTCAATCTTGAAGAATGTAATGAATGCAGTCTCCACTCAAAGATTTGATCTCAGCAACACCATTCAAAATGATTCTTATTAAGGTAGCAACACCCGTAAGCATGATTTTAAGTAGTTTGAAGCATGAAAAGCAATGAATCAAACTTCAAAAAAAATATTGTCAAGTAAGAAGAAAGCAAAAATATTGGCATCAATTATAGAGTTTCAAAGTCAAAGCATGTATTTATGTAGAATTTTTGAAGTCCAAAATCACTAAAAATGTAAAGTTGTGAGTAGGAGATGCTAAAATAGACAATTCCTAATGTCTTCACTTATTTATTTTATTGTGTCACTATTCATCATTGATGATGAATAGTGGTCATTGTTCCTCAGAGGGGCTATGACTTCCTTTGAGGGGGAACTTCTCATAGGGAAGTAGCCCTTTTAGGACTACAATTTTTCCTAATGGCCCTACTTTAAGGAGATTTTTTCTTCTCCTTTGACTTGCTTGCTATGCAAGGGAATGTTGTTTAAATGTAACTACATCTAAAATTAATAGAATAAACAATTCATCATGTTTCCCATTATTATTATATTTGAATTTTTGGTGAGATTGTATTCGTGTTCAAAAGGAGATTCTATATTCTCTTAGAATGCATTTTTAGGACATTGCATGAATAAATTATGAATTTTCAAAGTGCTCAACAAGAAATGTTTTCTCAAACCAATCTTAGATTTATAAATAGTGGGAGTATATTTTAGGCAAATATTTCTAGGAGTCCAATTCAAAAAGGGGGCAATTTTAGGTGTAATTACCTTAGTTTTTAGCATTGATGATAAACTTCAAAAGATTTGAATGCATATTTGGAAGTACATACTTCAAATTAGTCAATGTGAGAATTACAAGGCTAGGGCTTTACTTTGCTACAAACAACTATTCATGATTGTCAAGTTTGAAGGTAATATAGTTCTTCTATTGGTATACTAGTAGCAATAATATAATGGTAACTCGTACAAAATAGGAGATGAAGTGAAAAGCAATTAAGTCTACTAAATTTTAGTAAAATTTGGTTGGACATCAAATTAGGATTTGGAAAAGAAAAATGTGTCTCTTAGAGTTCAAGAAATGGATGAACACATGATCTTATTGTATGTAGAAATTCAATTTGTGATTTGTGTCCCATTTTGACTTCATGTATGTAAATTTTGGTGAAAATTACACTTGTATATTGGTAGAATAAAATAAAGAACACTATAGACTATAAAACAATATGCTTTTCCTTCAAGTGCATAAATGTGTCTTTTTGTGCATGTACACATGATTTTGAGAATTCTAAAACAATGGCCGAAAAGAGCAAAAAAATTTACAATATGAATAATGAATGAAGGGATGACCAATTGTCAAAAGCAAAAATCATTGGAAGAAATCATTGAACATGCATCATTGTATAGACCCACCAATGTGTATCTATGGTCTTCTTATCAACATGTGATGTGCTTGATTAACAAATTAAATGACACTACTCTCAACTACTTGTTCATTCGATTTGTAGTCTTAAGGATTAAATAGCCTACTTCTAGTGATTTGAGAACTTTAGCATGCTCTATTGACTTCATAATTTGGACTTTGTACATTAACTCTCTAAGATGGATACTAATAATCATAATCTACATGTAGAACTTTGTTTTTGAGATCATTCCACTTTTACACTTCAGTTCTTTAGATGGGGATTGAATTTGGGCAAGTGACCTTAGCTGTAAGGCAGGGGGTGCTTTCTTCACTGTTGACAATACGGTAGTCAAGATGAATTCACTAAGCTCATAATGTGAAACAATACATTAGGGAGCTCACTTCCTGACATGGCAAAAAACTTGCACCAGCTGCACCAAATTCCAATCTCCTTCTTACTCTTCCTTCATGTGAGTCCTTGGATTTTTAAATGTATCATAGATGGTGTTTTCACATTCTTTAATTGATTATTACATTAGTGGCACCTCATCCTCATGGAGAAAGCAAGCTTGAATGTGTTCCCTATCTCACATTCTTGTTTAGGGTTATGGGATTGAATGCTGGTCGTCCTAGATATCCAAGTGAAGGTCAAATTCAGCAAAAATTAAGTCATTTTTGTAAAAATAAGTGCCTCATATCATCTTGTGGATGGTATGAGGTGACGTGGACCTCTATGAATCTAACGAGGAAATTCCATTTCAGCACCTAAGTGCTAAATCAGACCTTCACATACGGTATGAGACATCCTTGAATGAATTCTTTTGAAATTACATTATATTGCTTTGCAAAGATCATAATATTTAGTAGCATGTACTATCACTGCCTTGATTCTACTAAACAATAGATGGTGTCAAATATTCCACACCCAACAATTATTCATCAATAAATAGGTCAATAGGTGGAGGCTCAATGTGATGAGCAAGGTGCATGAAGGAAAGGCAATGGGTATAAAGACTACTGAATGTTTTCAATAAAAATATGTCACAACGTGCAATTTTCGATTTTTTTGGTTTACCTAGTCAAGCTAACCGCAAAATACATATAGGTATCCGGAATTAGCTAAGGAACCATCTAGATCTGAATAAAAAGCGAAAAATGAGATAGTGGAAAGATCTACTCAATCTAGGATCCAGGGAGTGAACGGATAGGAGCGGATATCTGACTGGACGAGGATGGACTGGATACCTTAGACGAACCGGATCTGGAACGAGTCAGGATGAGGTGGCAGGGAGTCCAACGGCTATAAAAGAACTGGAGCTACGTAGATCAAACTCTTTCTCATTTTCGTTTGCCTAGCGCTGTCTGTGCTCTATGTTTGCCTCTGTGCCTGTCGATTAGTTTCCTGTGACAGTCTTTTGTGCTAGTGTCCGTTGCGAGACTTGTGGTCCTTGAGTGTTCGAGCTTTAATTACCAGTTGAGATCGGGGAGCGAAAGCGAGAACGAGGCGTGCGGCTAGGAGAGATAGCGAGGGAGTATCAGAAAGGGTCCCGAGCATATCAATCCGTGTCCATGCCGCAGCTTAGGAGGAGTAGAGGCGGACATGCCAGCTCCAGTATACCCCCAGCGGAGGTGAAGCTCCGGAAGGTAGTTCCGGTTGTTCCCTCTATCGAACCAGCCAAGTCCCAACTCATGGAAGATTTAGTTTCCATGGGTTGCCTAGGGTTTGTGGATAAACCCTGGGGCTTCAAAGAAGAGTCCATAGTCAGAGAACTCTTGGGCAATCTGTCCAATGAGTTTGACAACACTCCGAGAGCCGTTCCACATCTGTGGACGGAAGACATGTGGAGAACGACCTATAGTTTCCGCGTAGAAGGGCTAGGAATGGCAAGCCGGAAGGATGAGTTCTGCCGTGGGAAGTTCGAGGGAGCGGTCAACCCGAAAGATGGATACGCGGTGGATGATTGCATCGATGAGCGGCAACGCCGGCTGCTGAAGTTCTTAGTTCCGGTCCTTCATCCGGAAAAACCGATGAGGGTGACTATTTCCCTCGCCAACACTATTTTCGGCTCTCTGAGAAGAGACTGGAAAGTTGACTGGGCTCGGATCATTTCCGAGCTGGTCACCCAACTCGTAGGAAGAGTGGGGAAGAGTAGGGCCACTTCGGTGTGCCCCTATCTCATGCACCTCTATCATTCTCACCAGCTCCTGAGCGCACCAGAGGAAAAGAGGTGGAAGGCTCAGGAAACTCTCTTGAAATACGGAGAATCGGAAACGGATGAGGAGATGGAATCCGGTTCCGATCCCGAGGAGAACAGTGAGTCAGAGGAAGAGGAGGCGCTAATGCCAACCATCAAACAGCAGAAGATGACCTCTCCCAACAAGAGGGGGACCCCCCCCGCTTGCGACACCCTGGCCCCAGAGGAGAAGCCGGAGGTCGAGAAGACGGTGTTAGAAGAATTGGATCTCGAAGATCCGTTTAGATCACTCGTAAAAACCTAATGCGACATACGAGCGGATTGGGAGATGAAAAGGAAGATGCTGATAGCAATCGGGAGGATGGTGGGAGCAGCACTCGACCGGGAGCTACCGGAAAAGGTGGCGGGTTGTATTTCTGATCCGGTCGAGTCCCGGAAGCAGGAAGCAGGGATCCGCCGGTTACAAGAGGAGGTGGATCGGATGAAGACGGAGATCCTGGTGCACAAGGAGAACTTCGCAGCCACCAAGTCTATTGCAGAGGATGCTCGGCAGATGATGGAGCAAGTGAAGGCCACGTTCGGGGAAACCGGAACGGCCCTCACCAAAGCCAAGTTGTTTGATGAGCGGGTGCACGAGGAGAAGAAGCTATCCGGTTCCCGGATGGTGCGGATCCTCAATGACTTTGCCGAGCAGGTAGAAGCGGCAATTAAGGAGGCACGGAAGGCAGCGGACCGGATGGAGGAGAGTACCCGGATACTGTCGGGAGCAACTTGCTCTCGCGGTATTCGACTCTCGGATATCTCCCTCCCGGATTCGTTCCCGGAAGTGATAGCAGGAGAGGGGAAGGATACGACCCCCAAATCCAAGAGAACAACCTAGGCCGGCACGCCTGGAACCGCCATCGACTTGGACTCACCACCCGCGTCCACAGAAGGCAATCCGGTTCCTCGACCTCAGGAGATCGAGAGGAGTCGGAACCTAAACGATGTTTTCGAGTAGATGGACCCGGGAGCGGACAGTGCGACCATCGGATCGCGAATAGGGACTTAGGATGTACAGAGTAGGTAGAGTAGGAACGGATACGGAACTTGTTCCGGTCCAGTTGGGAGTAGGTAGGACCGGAAAGTCTGACCGAGATGGCGGCGGAACTTTCGCGAGTTTTCCCACCCATTTGTAACTTTTTGAAATGTATATAGTCAGCGCCCGCGAGGGACGCTGGGAGTCTTCTTTTTGCAATTTTTGTTGTACCTTTGTATGCGCTTTCTTGTTGTGTGTATCTCCCAAGCTTGGCAGGTTTGCATGATGTGGAGTTAGCACGGTGTAAGGCATAGTTGTGGTTAGATTTCTCCCCTTAGTGCGATAGTTTCCAATCCGTAGTGTGGGTGCAAGTTGGGTAAAGAGTTGGGAGTGTATTTCAGTGCCTCAGCAAGATCTAGGGTTTTGAAGTTCCGGGTGAGATAGCCACTGTTAGATTAGGCGGATAAGGAGGGTATCCTTAGTCGTGCTAGAACTCCTGGACGGGTAGTCCGGTTGAGTGTCCGACCTTCTGAGAGGTCTCATCACCGTAGTTGGTAGATGGAATGATCCTAGTTACACTTGTAACCACCTAGCTTCGCACGGGTAGGAGCTGGCATTGAGGTCGTTGTAGTAAGAACGGATCGTACGGGGGATCTCTGTGTGACCTGCATTCCGGATTGCTGTCCGGATTGCTGTGAGGGATCAAACCGGATTCGAGTTAGTTAGGAAAGGAGGGGTGAGAACAGTGGGTCTTCAACCACTATAATCCGCAGAAGGAGTGGTGGGCCTACCACTCAGAAACCTAAGTAGCGAACCCTCTGATGGTCCAACATAGGCAAAACTAAACTGAAGAAGTGTTGATGAGATACGGGAACCAGTCGGGGCGGATTGGTTCGGAGTAGTGCCAGGACCGGAATTGTTTAGGTCCTGAAAATTGGGAGAAGTGAGTTAACTGGAGGATTTAAAGAATCGAATGGGAAGTAATCCGGTCCTGATCCTCTTGGTGGTTGGTTGTTTCCGGTTTTAGATCTAGGACCGGAAAGGAATTTGTAGAGGGTGAGAGGGCTCACTCGCCCAAATCAAGTAAATACTTCACAGAATCTCGTGGGTTCGATCTTTAGAGTCACTTCGTTATGCTCTAGAGTGATTTTTGTGAGCATGATAGGGAATTTACTTATCTTATGCTGTGACAAAATATCATAAATTTTTAAAAAAAATAGACTTTCAAATTTCACTGAAAATGGAATTTTGGTTTTTTAAAATTGAAATTTGGTATGCTTGATTGGGATTGTATAAGGATGCAATGATAATTAGGCTTGCTAAAACATACCAATTGAACTTTTTATTGTACATCAAGAATTGAATGGCTCAAATCAGCTAATTATAAGATTATTGTACTCAATTGTAAATGGTGTGAAATATTCCACACTCAATAGTTATTCATCAATAGCTAAGTGGATAGGTGGAGGCTCAATGTGATGAGCAAGATGCATGAAGCAAAGGCAATGGGCATAAGGACTACTAAACGTTATGATGGATAGCATTGTCAAGAGAGCCACCTCAAGCCACTATTGATGTTGATGATTGATTCCTACACTTTGTCGTGATTTGAGGATTCACACATTTTAATCTCAATTAATTTCATTTTTGCCTATCCTCCTTTTAATTAATCACTACCTATTTCTCAACATTAAAGTAAAAGTCAGTGGAACACAATGCCAAATACATTATAGCCTAAAAGTAAAATACAAAAGAAATGTAAAATATTTCAATACAAAATTTCAAATATTGAAGAATATACACATTTAAATCTCAATAAGTTATTAATATACCCCTACAAAACTTACAAAGATTATGGCTTCTTTATATATATATGACAATCTAGAGATGGCTAGAGACGTATTTATCTACAAAATCACTTGCACAAAACATCACCAATTCATATAGGTCAATCAATAGATCCCCAAAAGAAATACAAACAACATAAATCAAATTTGTCAACTCACATGAAGTTTGACACAAAGAAATATAAAATCCTTTGAAGAAATCTTTAGAATGAAAGTGTTGTACAAATCTAAGAATAAGAATGAATAATGAATTGGCATTCTGTTATTTAGATCCCGAGGTTGTCTTACTAAACATGTCAAAAGTACTGATTGGTGATTTGTTGGAGAATCAAATCAAGGTGTAGGGAAGGAAGTTCTAGATTGAAGGAACTCTTCTGATGTGAAAATTGGTCTCCAACCTTGGATTGGTTTTCAAAAAGAAATAAAAGATCAAAGTCCATTTTGAGTGTGCATAAGGTAAGAGCACCCAATGACGTCCTTGTACCCAATGGCGTGAGACTCTCCAGAGTATAATCATTTCAAGTTGTAAATGTAAGTAGACAATAGAGAGCTTAATTTTTTGACCTAAAATGATAAGAAGTCTAATGTTCAACTACATTTATGTTCTAGAATGAATTCCTGTCCTAGAGTCTAATGCCATTGGGTGCTCTTACCTTAATTTGGGATTTGTTTTGGAAGTTTGGCCATCCTTGAATGATCCAATCCATCTTGATTTCACAAGGTAAAGCAATGTGGAAGGGAGCATGGACAGAGTCTAGAAGTGGCTTGGAAACTCAATGGGAACAATTTTTATAGACTTGTGATTAATACTTTGTGTGTGGGTTGAAAGTCAAGCGTTAGTCAAGTTTTTCGGAAATTGTTGACGTTGTTGTTATGGTTGGTGAACCAAACAAGAATTTCTCTTCATGTTTTGAGGCTCCTCTCATACACAACTTGGAGTTGAAATTTGGGAAATGGATCAAATGTTGAATGTTGTTTTTTCAAAGTGATTGAATTGTGTGAGGTAACTACAATTAAAGCTGCACAAATAAGCTTTGTGGCATAACCAATATGATCTAGAAAATGACAAACAAATTTTGCACATTCATGAAGGACAATGAATCAAAATGCAAGTGTCTCCATAATTTTTTGGATGCATTGTGAATTAGTTAAAGAATTTCAAAGATGCAAAGTGTAGGGTGCTAAATGTATCGTGTAGGTTCACAATGCCAAAATCCATTTGATGCACATGAAGAAATGACACTAGTAGTATCAAAACATTTTATAGAAAAAAAAAGTGAGAACAATAAAAAGTTAATTCCAAATTGACCACTTGCAAGGTTGACACCTCTACAATACCATAAATAAAGTTGCACGCTCCTTGAAATGGCCCCAAACTCCACCTTGCACTTGTCTTTGTAATGCACACCATTTGGGGTATCTTCACCATTTAATTTTCCTTCAAAAATAGGGGTTGATTTTGGGGAGTGGTCCATTTTAGGTGCAATTATTGTAGATTAGAATTTTCCATCGAACAAAAACATGAGCATTCGTTCCATGGCCATAGGGCTAGTTGCATGGTCTACGTGCTATAGTGCATTGTCATAGGGTGGTTTGCATGGTCGTAGGTTACATTTCAATCATGGTAATAGGTCTTCAAACCATGGTTTGAGAAATTTTATATCTTGCATGGTGATGGTGTATTTACATCTATGGTTTTAATATTTGTATTCCATGGTCATAGGTCTATCTTTGGGATTAATTCTCGAGCATGATTGAAAATTGGACCTACATTAGCATGTAGTTTTGGTGCCATTTCATCTTGCATGTTTGTTTTGGACTATTTGATGTGAGATTGGATTTCAAAGCTAGAAAGGGAAAAGATATAAATATTGGTATAAATCTAAACCTCATACTTTGGCACATTAGGTCTATTTGACGCAAAATTCAAAATCATTAAACATTGAGCACTAAATGTGATGTATAGGCTCCACAAAGGGAGCAAGACTAGACAAAATTGACCTAAACATTTCAAACCACTATCTTGGAATTTTAATTAGATGATAGTGCATACATTTGCATGACAAATTGAGCTCAAAACATGAATTGATAAGAGACATAAGCCATATAATGATAAAGTATTTAACCTTTCCTATTGAAAAAAACTCTTACACTAGTGGTCCTAGGTTTTGTTGAATTGAACAAAACCTAGACCATGGGAGTTGCCTAACACCAACGCATTTTCTAGTACACTTGTCATGAGCTAGAGGTGGTCTAACTCCAATGCATTTGTCATCCAAGTGAAGTTGTTTCACTCCAATGCACAAATCCACCATCTAAAGATATCTATCTCTAGGTAGTCTTTGCATGCACACTAGTGTGCATTCTATCATGAATTAATTCATCTATCAATAAATTCATCCATCCAAGCTCATGATAGAGACTTTATCTTTGTAAAGTCCTTTCTATTTTGCAATATTTGAATGGATTGTTATAAAGCTTAGAAATGTGTCAATGAAGTCTTCAAAACCATGTTTTGTAAGGAGAGTATCATGTGGGCAAAATAATTGGATGAATAGTGGTGAAACATCCTTGAAACTTGGATAATTACAAAAATTGCTTGACCTCCCGGTACCAAAGCAGTTGTCCACCTAAAAAAATTAGACTAGTTCAATGTCACCTTGTATCTATACTTGAAAGTACTTGCATTGACAACCCGAGGTTGCCCCTACCATCATGCATTCATCATCTTACACTAGTTGACCCAAAGTCGCCTCACAAAAAGAAACTTGCACCCTAAACTCAGAGTCATTCTAAATGATGTGTCTTAAATCCTATATGCCACAGATAACAACACACTATAGAAGACAATGGAAGTTACCACAAGGTGAAACATTAAGTTCATTTTATTCTTGTATCTAATATAATAGGTGCATGTCTAACTAGACACACCACAAGATTCAACAACACCTCACCAAAATCTAAATTAATACAAGACTAGACTACTTTGGCAACATGTATCCATGGTCTCTTCTTTGTAATAGTAAATCTCTCCTCCTTGACTTGGTGATGTGTACATTTAGTTCAAAGGAAGATGTTAGAGTTCCTCATTTGATTTGTGGTTTTCCAGTTTCTAGATTCTCTTTTGTGGCTACAAGAGCTCTAGTTCCAAACACCAGAAGAAAAACGTGTCTACCACAATTGACAAAAATGTGACTAAGTGTCCTGTACAACTATTCTACAATTATAAACCTCTCTATTTGCACCAAATTCTTACGTCATTGTTTTCCATCAATAATACAATGTTTTAGTTGCCAAGTAGTTGTAGAATGAAGTGAACACATTGCTTTAATTGCAAGGAGTCATAGAATGAAGTGTAGGATTACGAGAGTTGTAATATAGTTCAAATTTTGAATGAATGTGAATTATTCTCCATCTAATATTCATCACAGTTGTCGATGTGGACAAGTCTATTATCTGTGCAATCCACCGTGTCTATCTTTAGTAGGAAAAATGACTAGAAATTGATTGCAACTATGACATGTTGATAGTTGTTTCCTAATTGAATCGTATTCGTTTTCTAGTTGTTTTCTAGTTGTTTCTTAGTCTTTCCCTAATTGTCTCCTAGTCGTTTCCTAGATGTATCTTAGTCATTTTGGAGTCATTTTTTAAAATTTGTTTCCTAGTCGTTCCTAGTTGGGTCCAAAGTCATTTCTTGGTTGTCTTCAATCATTGTGCCATATCAATCATCAAGAGTACCATTAGATTGAACATATAAGACTTGAATGGAAGTTGTTGTATTTTAATGTAATGAGTTTTGTTAATAGAATTCTACGATTTCCACATTTTCTAAATTTCTATAGTGTGTAGATTTCTACATTCTATAGAAATCTAAAAATATTTAAAATCCAATTTTAAAAAAAATCTATGAAATGGTAAAATATCCTAAACCATTGAAAGTTTTTAAATATCAATATTTGAGTTTAAAAAAAAGCTAAATCTGAAATCTATGAATCATTGAGATTAAAATTGACAAATTTGCAAATCTATAAGTCACTGACAAGTTGAAAATGAGTCACAAAGAAATTATAAATGAGTCCCAATGAAGTCACAAATGAGTCATAAGCAAGTCATACACTAATCACAAATGAGGTACACTACTCATCAATTGAGTGACCGACCTCATGAGGTAGCAAATAGGATATAAGCACCTGTATCAGAAAAGTTCATCGATGAAGTTCCAAATAAGTTATTGCGACTTGCAACTACAATTCTACATGTGACTTGTCTACTACAAGTTGGGGCTCCAAATTAGAACTAGTCACAAAATGTCCTAAGCCATTCAAAATCAATTGCTTTTCTTAGTCACAGAACCCTTCATTTTCTTCAATTTAAACCCTCTTCTTTAGGTGGCAATATGGGAGTCTATTGGATGCACAACGTGTTGGAGATCTTTGTCGTTCAAAGTGACTTCTTGAAATTTATAGAGAAGAGCAAGGAGATATTGCTACTCTCAATCACCACCACCACCTCCATTGTGGACTACTCTATGAAAATAAACCTCAAAGATGGATTGTAGACAATTTTCTACATTGTGTGTCGACTCCTACGTCCTTTTGTTCACCTTCTTCAACAAGGAGGACAAGACCTTTGGCCTCGTTCTATTTGCACTCTTTGTCCCTTTCTTGCCTTCCTATTGAGGGCATTGGAAATCTAATAAAGGAAACGTCACGATATCTTAAGAGTCCACACTAATGTTTAGTTCAAGCTGGTATAAGGTCTATACATAGTGTCAAATAGCCTTAAGACCCCATTCTCTTTCTTCCTCTACAGGGAATTATAGAACTTCTTGCATTCTAAAAAACCCCTTGGGGTATCAAATCCCATACAATAAGTTTATATTTCTTCATCTCCTATTTTCAATTATTAGTAAATTTAGGATATTGAGATTTTTTATTTTGATTGATATAAGCTAAGATTTTTCAAGAGATTTTTGACCATATATAACTTATTAAAATATGAAACTAAGTCAATAAAAAAAACAATCAATACATAGAAGAGAGGAAAAAACAATTCAATTTTTCCAACTTTTTAAATAATGATTAATATAATATGATAATTTTTCAAAAAATATTACACGTTAGAAGAAGATATGATAATGATAGTTCTCGAATCTAAGTGAGATTTCATTTTAATGAAATTTGAAGGTTACATTTATCCTAAAAATTATCTTAGAAGTGTTCTCTTTATACATATCATACGCTTATCATAACTTCATAACCCATCCTTAATGACTTATTAACCATGGTCCTTTCCACACATTATTTGAGAGTTGCTACTTGAAGAAATGTAATCAATCCAAATGAGCACTTTGTTCATTGAAAGTTGTTGTAACTATCCCCTTAACATGCTTGCTTGCTTCTATCACATAGTATTTGTGTATTGTATATGGAACTCAAATGGACTTCAAAAGCTCTCAATAGTGTCATCACTAGAAGAAAACACGTAGTCGCCCGACTGCGAAATTTAGACACTCAGACGTCAGATCAGACATTAGGCATGTCGACGTAGGTGTCTAATCACATCGCGTCTGCAAAAATAGGGGTCGGACATCCAAGAATTAGCCTGGATAGCGGCATGCTAACCACCGGACATCCAAAAAACACTGGTCAACGGGTGCCTGAACTCTGCCATGTGGCTGCAAATTTGGTGCCACATGAGCACGGGCAGCCAGGTTGGTAATTTTCTCATCCATCCAATTTTGGTGATGTGGCATCTGATATGTACATTGACCAGGCAGTCAACATTAGGTGACGTGGCATCTTCGAATGCTGACATGGACAATTTTGGTGCGTGGAGAAGCCTCTTCTGGTGCTTTCTACATACGTATGGAAGATGTCTTTTCAGACATCACAAAGTCTAACACGATGTTGTCCTAGACACAACTATGTTAAAGACAATGTTTCTACGGAACATGCACTGCTGGTAAGCACTACGATTCTAATGCCATTTGTGTTGTCTGAGGCTTTGACAATGGGGCATTCAACATGGTTAAGGACATGTTCATGCAATTTTCTACTAGATACGTGGCGCGTTGGATGTCAACATTCACATGTACAACATTTTTACAAGTAACAAATCATTTTAGACAACATGTGCATACTTCATACCAACGTGCTTGAAGATTGGTTTTGAGCATGGGATGTCTAAAATGACATTAACTAGTTAGGCAATTGAGAAGCACAAGTCTGTGTAGACAATGTTTAGGACATGTATAGGGCTATGTTTAATGACATGCATGCATAGCTTTTGATGCTTCCACGTTTAGGGCAAGCTTAGATGTGATAGCAATGTGCACTGTGAGACGTGAATGAAGACATGTTGTAGACTTCACGGACATTGACACTGAATTGAACAGGTCTAGGATTAAGTCCTACCTAACCACATGGTGCATTCCTATGTGCGCTTGTAGACAGACATTGAGACATCAAAACAATGCGGTGGAACATTGCAATGATCGTGAGGACATTGAACATTAGACATTGTACCCACATTTGAAGAGACCTAAACAACGCTCTGGCATAGCACGTATTTACCAAAGTTGGTTTTACACTATATCAATGAATGACATTGCATAGCAAGAGAGCTTAGCACAATCACAATACTTGAAATACATGCACCATTGAATGGAGGAACCTTTAGGCAAACAAAAAATATCATATTCATATACCGGTAAAGTGTTGCAAGGAAAACAAATCTCCATGAGGAGAACAAAGCTTTTATAAAAGGCAATATAGCACAACATGCCCCACAAAAAATATGATAGACACTAAACCCGTTTAGATAATCATGAAATAGTGCCACTAAGAAGTTCTCACAATGTTACGTGAAGCGTCCTCTACGTCTAAGCAAACATCTGAGTGTTGAAGGCAAGGTCTCCATGGATAGGAGGAGTCCTGCAAACAAATGCTGGACGTTAGTGACAATGGACAAACAAACAACTGAAGGCCTACCAGCCACATATCCATGCTTTTGAGAGAATCAAAACACACCTCAATGGTCATTTCTTCCGTAATGCTTCTCTTTTTTTGGGTTGCCCCCCTCCTGTAGGGGGATTGGATTTGGGCACTTGCTGCATGGTTCCCTTCGTAGCCTTCACAGTGGTGACCACTTGTGTTGGCTTTGGTGTTGGCTTCAAGGTCCTTGTCACTCCATTGACGCAAGACGACGATCCCGTAGATGGAAGATTTGCAACCTGATTGCACATAATACTACCATACATACTATTAGAACTAAATGATAAAACACTATAACAAGAGAGAGATACAGAATGTCCAATACAATGTCTAAAACAACACACCAATGTCTAGCTCCCATCTATGTTCTTGTCCCGTCCAACATGAAAAATACCTCTCAAGGGTTGGATTGCCCTGCCAAGGCAATAGGAGTACCCTCTCCCTCGACGGATGCAAGCTGAGCCACTATGGAATATGGATCCGCAGGGACGTCCACGAGAGCGCTCACCGTGTTATCAACAAGCGTTGCAGGGGGATTAAGGGCCACTCCGTCAATGCCGGGCGTGGTTCCCGCAGCAATATCAACCTGAATCAGTTCGGGATCAATGTCTCCTGCGTTGTACGGGGGATGGTCCATCAAGTAGTCAACCTCAGGCTCTGCGTCCTCATCTGCATCCACGCCAACGTTTGCACCAACTTCACTAGCCTGCACAACATTGGTTCCATCTCCATCAACGTCACTTGCAGTAGTGTTGTGACCGTGAAAGACTTGAGGAATATTGGTGTAGTTGTTGCCCTGCAAGAGTGCCAAGCCTGCGGGCATTGATGCAAGAAACTGATGTTGTACACTGTCAGGGCCAAAGGATTGCACAAGCAAATGGATCAAGTTATTCATCTCAACAAGACGACCTCCAATCTCTGACCTTCATATATTTCAAGATATCAAAAAGGGCGTCTAAGTACATGGATTTCCAAAAGGATGTGACTCAAGCAACATTGCTATTGCTGTAGGCAAAAACTGAGATTCAACACGCACAAGGCCTTGATCACTAATCATGACAACACAAGTCTCACAATTACCGATTTGAACACCATATGACTACAACAGCACGGTCCCATGGTCCTGGAATTTCACCATGACATTTAGACATCTTAGACGTCCACAACGACGAATTTACATCAACAACGACATGCAATCTCACCAAAATAATCAATAAAAATATAAGCCCAAGCCCAAGCACCAACACCTTGGGGGGCACAGCCAATCCATGTCAACACAAAGAATTTAAAACATCAGGGGGGCTTCCAATAGGGGCCTCAATGTTCATGAACATAAACTACGTTTCCTGACCTATTAAAACCCTAAACCCACAGAGGGGCGAGAATCTGTAGTTAACAACTGGAATCAGATTGTTTGCTTCAATGTCCAAAATAGTGTGTGCATCCACATTGACATGTCCGCACCAAGACTAAGACCTCGTACCAAGCATCAAATGATCGGATTTGTGGCATCACACAAGCATTCTCACCCTAAAACTAACGACAACCCTAATTAAAGCTCGACAAAGGCTCCTTGAGGACAAGGGTTGAGGATGAAGGCAACATGATCAAGGCAACAAGTTCACTGAGATTATCCCCCCCTAAGCCCCGACATAGAAATAAGAAGACGTTGTAATGGAATCGGACCGCCTTGACTCAATGTCGAAAACAAGGTCCAAGACAGCGTTGAGACAGCCGCACTAAGACTGAGACCTCATACCAAGCATCAAACGACTGGATTTGTGGCATCACACAAGCGTCGTCACCCTAGAGCTCACTTGGATTGTGTAGGCGGCTACTTCTACGGAGGTTTTGGGTGGATGCAGTGGGCGCCTCGGCTGCCTCTATTATTGAGGTGAATGATGCGGCCACAACCCCCTCCAAAACGTTCTTGAAAATGTTGAGACCTGCACTATCCCTATCAAGATCATGATTTCTTTTTGTTAAAGCTCCTTCTCCACTTGGAAATGGAAGACAACTATGCGCACCTGAGTGAAGTGTCATGTTGCACACAAAAGATTGCTCTCAATTCCAAAGCTAAATTTTTGAACAATCTGCAAGAAGATGCCTTAGGGTTCCACGCGACAAGCAAAAGCAGGCGTCCACTTTTTTAGGGTTCCACACGATAGGCAAAAGTTGGCGGCCACTTTTTTAGGGTTCCGTAGTCATGACATAATATCATAACGTCCATTCCAATGTCTTCGAAGACATCTAAGAGTCCTAGGTGGCACGCCTTTTTAAACCATTTCTGTCAAAATAGATGACAACAATAGTGGTATAATATAATTTCAAAATCTTGGAGGCCTGCCCATGTTTCCATATTTTTTTTTTATGAAGATGCTTGGAGGCCTACACATGTTTCCATATTTTAGTTTCAAATAGGATGCTTGGAGGCCTACACATGTTTCCATATTTTAGTTTTAAATAGGATGCTTGGAGGCCTACACATGTTTCCATATTTTAGTTTTAAATAGGATGCTTGGAGGCCTACACATATTTGCATATTTTAATTTCAAATAGGATGCTTGGAGGCCTACACATGTTTGCATATTTTAATTTCAAATAGGATGCTTGGAGGCCTACCCATGTTTACATATTTTAGTTTTTAATAGGAGGCTTGGAGGCTTGCAAAGTTCTTTCATGAGATTACTTGAAAACAATAGAGAGATTTCAGATGCTACGCATGTTTCCATATTTTTAGTTCAAATGAACATTGTCAATTTGGACATTTTCAATCAATTAAGATGTGTTAGTTCGGACATTTTTGGTCCATTCTTTGTCATTTTAGACATTTGTTTTTGAATGTGGACATAATTAGTGTATGTGGACCTGTGAATTTGGACCCTTTTATCTTCTTTTGTTATTTCCTAAGACGGATTTGGAATACTACAGATGTGCTCACGTTTGTTTTCTTTAGTAGGATGGATGTTCCTCCTTTTGGGGTTATTGAAGTTAGGAGGCCTACACATGTTTTCATATTTTTTTTTAATTGGGTGCAAAACATGTCTTCATTTTTTTCCTAAGTGGGCTTTAAGGGCCTACAAATTTTTTCCTAGAGGGTCGCCTAACACATAGCCGTCTATATAGAAATCATGAGAATACTGTAGACGATATGTATGTCTTAGTGCATGTTTTAGTACATGTTTCAGTGCTCCCAAAACATTCATATGACATTGCCAATTTGCATTGAAGGTGCCTCATGTGAACCCTCTACGCAATGCACGTCTTTGTAGTTTCCCACATCATCATGCTCTTCCATGCCACTTGTTCTTATAACTTTTGTATTAGACTATTAAGAGCACTCATGAACCTTCCCCGATGGACATTTATAGTTGGAAATTATCTTCCATGGTGAACACCCTAAACATCATAGTAAAGTTTCATGCTTTAGACACTACATAAGCTAAATTCTTGTGAATTCAATGCACGTCATCTCAAACAAACATACCTTATGTTGAAGTGCACATGTGCAAGACAATGAAGACTGCCATGCCCCATTGAATGTCTTAGGGAATATCCATATTGCCTTATCCTAATCTCATCATCAACATCCTCTTGTCTCATGCGCCTCAATGTAAACACCCAAATATTAATAGGAAGATCACCCTCAACGCCAATAGGTCCTCTGAGACATCATTTACAACATTAAACGTCTACGTGGATGTCTTTTGGGACGTCTTGAAGTTGCTCATGGCATTCCAGAGAAGGCCATCAAAATGGTTAAACTAAGAAATTGCTAACGTGGCAGTGTTTGCCCAGTGAGCATATTGTTTGCCACGTCAGCTTTGGACCACGTCATCTGCCATGTCATCACTTTTTAAAGTACCCTGCCCAAAAAATGCTGCCCAACTCTTTTTTTCAAGTAGGCAGCGTTGTTATTTAAAAATATAATAATGTAAATAAAAATTACCCATGGTCAAAGTGGGTCCCCACTGTTGCCGTGTCAAATATTGTTTTTTCAGACAACCATTTGAACATGATGATGTCAAGCACCATCTCAACATCAAAGTGGATGCAAATAGCAACACCACCGTCTTTTTTCATGTGAATTTCACTTTTTTTATCTCCAACATCCACTTCAACCCCTAGTAGATGTAGAGATGTACAAGAAGACATGTAGACACCAAGTTGGACATGAAATGTCCAGGCCTTAGACAGGAGAATGTGAAGGCTCGACACCAAAAAAAACGTAATTTCTTCCTGTGCATATTTGATTATCCCCTTCATTGCCAATGAAAATCAACATATTTTCACATTTTATTGGATAATTACGATTTGCATGGATGATGTCATTGTTAAATCTTAGTCGTGATATAGGTGCTCTTAACATTTGTATTATTTCTTCTCGATGTATTTGGTGTTTTTGACATATGCCACAAGCCACTTAGCATGGTCCCTATGACATACTATAGTCCCAGGCTAGAAAGTAGGTTTCTGAGCCAATGTGAAGCCTTGTGTGACATTGGTAGGGATGCATTATCTCACAAACCATCCAAATTGAATGGAAATCTTTGCATTTTGGTTTCGATTGGATATGAGTTCCACCTCACTTGCGTGTTTCATTTGGATGTAATAGTGATAGTGTTTAGGCACTCATAGAGACATTGGTACATCAATGTTGTTTTTATTCACACTTTGGCAAATATTGACATGATGTGACCTTGGTAGAATGTACATGTTTGTGCACGACATATAGTTTCACATTCAAGAGAAGTGCTATGATTCTAATGACTCAATATTTCTAAAAAGAAATAAAAATTCTAAAAGAACAACACACTTACACACAAAACTTAGCTTTAATTGTAATCCATATAACCAATGATGAAAACAATTCTCAATAGATTTCATTAAATTGTCTTCACAATCCAAAGTTTAACCACATACTATGCATTCAAACTTCTTACAAACTACATCTATAAATCATTGGCTTCGATTTTCCAACAATAGCTTCCACTTTGTAAAACAATCTAGGCACAAATCATACTCACTATTGAAAGTAGCCTCTGCCTTAAAGTGAGGTCCAATTATGGGAGTCACTTTGCATCCATCACAAGTGACTCCATAATGATGATGACCTTCGAGGCCAAAGAATTTGCCTTCAAGATTAACCACTGTAGTTAGTGAAGATGATAGAGCCAACATATACAGTCCCAAATTTGGACGATCATTCCAACAAAAAATCCATATCGAAGGTATACAACCTAGATTCTTTGGTAAAGACCTTAACAAAACATGACGATTCAAATTGAGTTCCACCAAATGATATAACTTCTCCACATCCTCTAGCATAGTCACCAAGCATGAACACCATCTGAAATCTAGAATAGTCGAGGAAGACAAGTTCCCAACTTCCTTGGGCAAGGCCACCAAGCTTGAACATCCACGCAAATCTAGAGTGGTCAAGGAAGAAAAGTTCCCCACTTCCTTTGGCAAGGCTGCCAAACTTTTATACCAAATCAAATCTAGAGTGGTCGAGGGGGGAAGTTTCCCACTTCCTTTGGCAAGGCCATTTGGATTCTACACTCTCTCAAATTTCTAGTGGTCAAAGAAGACAAGTTCCCCACTTCCTTTGGCAATGCCACCAAGCTTTCCTAGTCACTAAAATCTAATGTGGTCACAGAAAACAAGTTCCCCACTTCCTTTGGCAAGGCCGCCAAGCTTGAACACTCACTCAAATTTAGAGTGGTCAAGGAAGACAAGTTCCCCACTTCCTCTGGCAAGGCCACCAAGCACCTATACTGACTCGAATTTAGAGTGGTCAAGGAAGACAAGTTCCCCACTTCCTCTGGCAAGGCCGCCAAGCTTGAACATCCACTCAAATCTAGAGTGGTCAAGGAAGACAAGTTCCCCACTTTCTTTGGCAAGGCCACCAAGCTTGAACACTGGCTCAAATCTAGAGTGGTCAAGAAAGACAAGTTTCCCACTTCCTTTGGCAAGGCCGCCAAGCTTGAACACCCACTCAAATTTAGAGTGGTCAAGGAAGACAAGTTCCCCACTTCCTTTAGCAAGGCCGCCAAGCTTGAACACCCACTCAAATCTAGAGTGGTCAAGGAAGACAAGTTCCCCACTTCCTTTGGCAAGGCCACCAAGCTTGAACACTGACTCAAATCTAGAGTGGTCAAGAAAGACAAGTTCCCCACTTCCTCTGGCAAGGCCGCCAAGCTTAAACACCCACTCAAATCTACAGCGGTCAAGGAAGACAAGTTCC
This sequence comes from Straminergon stramineum, assembly GCA_963920665.1. Classification (NCBI taxonomy): domain Eukaryota; kingdom Viridiplantae; phylum Streptophyta; class Bryopsida; order Hypnales; family Calliergonaceae; genus Straminergon; species Straminergon stramineum. The sequence continues at coordinate 14,506,744 of OY987269.1, read as the reverse complement.
CCACTTCCTCTGGCAAAGCCGCCAAGCTTGAACACTGACTCAAATTTAGAGTGGTCAAGGAAGATAAGGTCTCCACTTCCTTTGGCAAGGCCGCCAAGCTTGAACATCGACTCAAATCTAGAGTGGTCAAGGAAGACAAGTTCCCCACTTCCTCTGGCAAGGCCGCCGAGCTTGAACACTCACTCAAATTTAGAGTGGTCAAGGAAGACAAGTTCCCCACTTCCTTTGGCAAGGCCACCCAACTCCAACACCCACTCAAATTTAGAGTGGCCAAGGAAGACAAGTTCCCCACTTCCTTGGGCAAGGCCGCCAAGCTTAAACACCCACTCAAATTTAGAGTGGCCAAGGAAGACAAGTTCCCTACTTCCTTGGGCAAGGCCGCCAAGCTTGAACACCGACTCAAATTTACAGTGGTCAAGGAAGACAAGTTCCCCACTTCCTTTGGCAAGGCCGCCAAGCTTCTACACTCAGTCAAATTTAGAGTGGTCAAGGAAGACAAGTTTCCCACTTCCTTTGGCAAGGCCGCCAAGCTTGAACACTGACTCAAATCTAGAGTGGTCAAGGAAGACAAGTTCCCCACTTCTTTTGGCAAGGCCGCCAAGCTGAAACACTCAGTCAAATTTAGAGTGGTCAAGGAAGAAAAGTTTCCCACTTCCTTTGGCAAGGCCGCCAAGCTTGAACACTGACTCAAATCTAGAGTGGTCAAGGAAGATAAGGTCTCCACTTCCTTTGGCAAGGCCGCCAAGCTTGAACACCCACTCAAATCTAGAGTGGTCAAGGAAGATAAGGTCTTCACTTCCTTTGGCAAGGCCGCCAAGCTTGAACACTGACTCAAATCTAGAGTGGTCAAGGAAGACAAGTTCCCCACTTCCTTTGGCAAGGCCGCCAAGCTTGAACACTGACTCAAATCTAGAGTGGTCAAGGAAGACAAGTTCCCCACTTCCTTTGGCAAGGCCGCCAAGCTCCAACAGTCACTCAAACTTAGAATGGTCAAGGAAGTCAAGTTCCCCACTTCCTTTGGCAAGGCCGCCAAGCTCCAACACTCACTCAAATTTAGAGTAGTCAAAGAAGACAAGTTCCCCACTTCCTTTGGCAAGGCCGCCAAGTTGCAACACCAATTCAAATTTAGAGTGGTCAAGGAAGACAAGTTCCCCACTTCCTTTGGCAAGGCCACCAAGCACCTATGCTGACTCAAATTTAGAGTGGTCAAGGAAGACAAGTTCTCCACTTCCTTCGGCAAGGCTGCCAAGCTTGAACACCCACTCAAATCTAGAGTGGTCAAGGAAGAGAAGTTTCCCACTTCTTTTGGCAAGGCCGCCAACATCCAACACTCACTCAAATTTAGAGTGGTCAAGGAAGACAAGTTCCCCACCTCTTTTGGCAAGGCCACCAAGCTTTCACACCCACTCAAATTTAGAGTGGTCAAGGAAGACAAGTTCCCCACTTCCTTTGGCAAGGCCGCCAAGCTTGAACACTGACTCAAATCTAGAGTGGTCAAGGAAGACAAGTTCCCCACTTTCTTTGGCAAATCTATCAAATGTGAACAACAACTCATAATTGCCTTCAATTGGGAGCATTGTGAAGCTATTTCAAGAAAGGATCCCAAGTGGTCATTATATGCTTTAGGATTGTCCAAAGCACCCCCCAAAGTCAATAAACGAAGTTTCTTAAAATCAGAATTTCTATCAAGTTTTACCCAAGGCACTTGATGGTTCATTGTCCCTTGCAAGGAAATGCCTTCAAGATCTTCAAGATCCTACATTCAAAGAAGAAGAAATTAGAATGGATTATATTTTTATGAAGAGGCTTCAAATGATAATGATTTTTTCTAACATATTTCAAATCTTATGATTTTTGGAACACTATAGGGGGAACTATTTTTTAAAGGCATTGAATGTTTACAAAAATGTGCAATTTTCATGATGTGAATTGCATGAATAGAATATTACCTTGCTTGAAAATCCACTTTCGGATAGCATAGACGCTTTCCAAATCCTTGTATGCTTTGCAATCATTCGACCCATGTCACGGAGTTGGTCATGCATCTCTAGAATGTCACCATCTCTATCGACCTTCAACAATGACATGTCAATCAATCTATCTAGCTCATCCACTGGAAAGGCACCATCTTTGGACCACATAGACAAGATTGTCGATTTGGATATGCCAAATGAATAAACATCTCGACAGAAGAAACATGCCACGTCCAAAAACATCCTCTTTTCCACCCCCTCATTCAATCCATCAAAGCTTATTTGCAAAGTGTTCCAAATTTCTTCATCACCATCTAAGCTCCTTCCTCTTGCCATCCTTTGTAGGGCTCGTTCCCAACTTCGCAACCTCTCTTTGTTGCGAAGAAATGCACCCATCACTTTCAAACTCAAAGGCAAGCCATTACAAGCTTGCACAACTTGTTTGCGCAAAGCCACAAAGTCTAGTGATAGAGAAGCTATACCCCAACGAAGGTGAGAAGTGAAAATTTTCATTGATGCTTCTTCATCCAAAAATTCAACATCCAACCTTCCCTCCACGCCCACAAATGACTTTATGGTGCTCCAATTGCGTGTTGTGATAATTATTGTGGTCCCTTTGCTACCTTGAATGATGTCAAGAGGTACAATGTCTAGCAATTGAGACTCATCCTTGATATCATCTAGTATTAAAAGAACCTTCTTTTTGAAGAAGAGTTCCTTCATCATCTTTTGGGCTTCTTCCAAACGTTGGGGTTTCTGACCATTCCCATCTTTTGATAATATCTTGCACAATATTTCATAGGAATTTTGATAGTTCTTGCATTCGGCAACAAAGCATGCAACATTGTATGAGGACTTCACAGTTGGGTCATCAAATATTGCCTTGGCTAGTGTAGTCTTGCCAATTCCACCCATGCCCACAATGCCTATATACTTCTTTTTCAAAAGCCCTTTGGCTTTAGACAATTGATGATCTAAATCAATTGGGACTTCCTTGAGAGGAGCAATTGGCTCATTCACCTGTACATGTATAAAAGGTAGATTTTGAAAATCGTCATCAAATGAAAATATCAAACTCCAATCTAAACAATGAATGAATGCAAAGTTTGAAAGAGATTTGCATAAATCAAACATCACAAAATGAATTTAATTTCATAATTAGGCAATTTCATACCTTTGGGACATGGTTCACAATGCACTTGGAATCTCGTAAGGTGCAAGATCCTTCCTTCAAGAAAGACTTCTTTAAACTAGTGAGTCGGTCACAAATGTTGGAAAATGTTGGGCGTTGAAGAGGATCTTGAGACCAACATTCTTGGATTAAGGTTGTAAGTCCTTCACAATCATTGGGTAGGGCCGGTCGAAAGCGAGGGCCATGCAAACCTTGTAGTTGATTAGAAATATCTTTGGGTTCCAAATTAGAGAATGGAACCTTTCTAGATAGAATCTCTGAGCATATCATGGCAAAGGACCACACATCCGCTTTAAATGGATACCGTGGAGTTTCACTTGCCTTGATCATTTCAGGGGCCATATATCCTGGTGTTCCAATTTGATACCCTGTTGACTCTGGATGCTTTGGATTGCTACAAACCTCCAATTGAGAAGTCCCATAATCCATAACCTTGAATGTGTAACATGGATCTAAATCCTCTAAAGGTATTGAACTACATAAAACATTATCAGGTTTCAAATCAAGATGAGCAACTTGCATGTCATGAAGGTAATATACACCTTTTGCAATTTGGTGCATGATGTCAAGTGCAACTTGATATCGTAAAGGTCTTTTGGCGTTCTTCAAGAAAGTAGACAAGTTTGAATCCATCATTTCCATCACTAAATGCATCTCTTGAATTTCACCTTCTTCGAGATTCTCATCAATGTTTCGGATAGTCCCTAATCCAAAAAATTGAATGAAATGTTTCAATATTTGAGACAAGCTTGATTTCAAATATTGCATCACCAAATGCATCTTGGCAATAAGTCCTACTTCCTTAGAATTGTCACCAACTTTTTTGATAATTCCACAACCAAAAAATTGAACGAGATTCGGATGGCTCAAGCCTGCCAAGATTCCGGCCTCTTTTTGACAATTCTTGAGATATTCTGGATCACCGCTTAATACTTTTGTAGCACACTTTAGTCCAAACCAATTGGATAAGTGCACACTTCCAAAAGCTCCTTCACCTATTTTTTGGATTAGTTTTGGTGGCTTAAAATCCTTGGGAACCTCCAAAGCATTCAAGTCTCCACCATCAACGCGATCCAAATTTCTAAGTCTCAATAAGAGATGTTGTGCTATTTCATAATCCTTTGAGATTTCTCCTTGAAGGAAAAGTTCAAGCTTCCTCTTTAGTTCTTGTCCATCTTCAAGTACTTGATCGTAGGTAGCTGCATCAAATTGAATAGGTAGGATGTCATTGGATTGATCTGGATGGTGGAATAAGTACATTTCCCTTGTTGTATCATAACAACACTTGAGATCTAAAAGTAGCTCACGAAAAGTCTCTTTGTTTTGGAGTTGAAATACTACCGAATGACACCATCGCTTTTCTTCAATGCAATTGTTTCTCATAATCTCTACTTTCTTTTGAAGAACAAAGAATTCTTCACATATAAATTGGAATTTGAGATCGAGGGTAGCAATTGACAACACTTTGTCAATCCCCTTCATGGCTTGTATGAGTTTGTCCAAAAGATGTACACATTGATTTTTATTCAAAACTTTCTCTTTGGAAGATGCATTCAAAGTCTTCCAACATTCCTCAAGATGGGGGATATCATTGCGTAGTCTTTCGTAATACCCACTTTGCACTCGGAAGAAATCCTTGTCTTTCCTATAGAGTATGTAATATCCTTAGTCAATGAGATATCATGACAAGAGATAGTGAAACCAATTACCCTCTAGTATGAATTTGAAAAAATCGAACACATTCAACAAATTGAATTTCATTGAACAATACTCATAGAGCTGCTATATATCATATAGAAATAAGAGTACATATTTAACTTAATTACATATATAAATGCTTAAAACAAGATTGTTTATAAAGATTGGTGAAAGTCAAATAGACAGCTATACAAAGAACTTGGTAATTTGATCACTACAATATTCTAACATCTATTTCCAATCCCTAACTATTACTAAAGAATGTTTATGCTCACCTGGTAAACCATGCAAAACCCTTATATCTCCAAAGTGTGAAGATAGCCAATATGAGGAAAATTGCAATCCACATCCAAAAGCATGCCATTTTTTCGAGCAAATGGAGAAGTATATCAAAGATCTACAATAACTTCAAAACAAATCCAAAAAAAATAGTTAGAACATAACATTCAAATAAGAAAAAAATAGCATGGGCCCCCCAAAACTTCAATTTTCTAATACATTTGAAATCACTTCCCATAAAGAGTTCTATCAAAACTATTTACCAATATTGAAACAAATCTACTATCATACAATAATTAACAATTTTAAAATACAACAATCTTATCCAAATTGAATAAGTATCAAAACTTGACATTAATGTTCTAAAATATAAAATCAAGAAATCTACAAGAAATGATTAATACTTTTGATAATGTACAACAATTGGTATCAAAGAGTGCATTCTAGACCAAAACAAAGATTATGATCTTAATACACATGAAGAATACAATATTTGGATAGTTGAAACTAGGATTCAATATTCATTGGGAATTGAAAGTCAACCAATTGGAACATCATTGAACAAGATTCACAAATGACACATTTGAATTAGATGCAAATTGGATATATGAACAATGTCCAACATAATACATCAACTTCAAAAATCTAAGTTTACTTAGTAATTGTTCAAATTTATGCATGATTTTATGCAAGACATTGGCACTCATTGAATAGTGGAATGGAAGCAATTACACTAAAGTTAATCCCACATATGGACCTAAGCAACAATTCAAAACCAAACTACTTCACCTCAACTACAAGCAATAAATCTACTTACTATTACATAAGTTTCACAACTTCATTAAAGAATCATGATTCATAACGTATCCTTCACTTGTTTCAAAATTATTATCTATCCTCCATCCATGGTTGGAACAACGTGCTCTTTTAATCCCTAAAGAACCAACATGCATTTTTTGGCTACAGAAATTTTTTGGCCAAGTACATGTGACTAAAAATTTCCATATTTTTGGCTACAGAAATTTTTTGGCCAAGTACGTGTGACTAAAAATTTCCATATTTTTGGCCCAAATTTTAGTAGAAGATAGGGACAAGGAATATCTTTCATATGACCAAAATTTAATGACATTTGGATTTATGAGTCAAAAGTTATAGCCTAATATGTGTGTTTTTTTTCATAAATGGGTAGTTCAAGCAAATTAGAAAAAATCATTTTTTTCAAAAGAAAAATTTGAAATTGATTTCCTAGAGTTATGTATATGTCAAAAGCTTTGAATCATTCCGTTTTGATCAATGAGTTAAGAGTTATGAGGATTTTTTGTTGGTGAGCAGTTATGGATTCTCTACTCTAAAATAACTTCAAACTCCTTTATCTTACTCAATTTTCAATATTTTTGAAAAAAAATAAAATCATTGGATGAAGATTGTTTATTAAAACATTGCAACCATTGGGATTGGCATTTATCAATTCCATATTTAAATTCTTAAAAATTTAATATTTTCAACCATCCTCTACTATTGTCCATTTAATATTTTTTTCCTATATATTGTACAATTCTACATGATTTAAAAATTTTAAAGCATGTAGCTAACTTGTCTAGGAAAAATAATCCAAAGAAGCACCACCATTTTAGACATTTTTTCATAGAAAACCAAAATCGTGAATTGCAGCTACCTTATTTTTTGTTGGGCCAAAAAAATAATGAATACTTATATATTACAATCCATGCATTGAAAACTTCTAAAATTTGCACCAAATGTTTTCAATTTAGCATACTACAAGATCCTATGGTCATATGTGTGCCAAAAAAAAGTTGTTTTTCGATAATTTGATACTTGCACTTAAAATGATAGTTTTGAAGCATTTGCAATGAAAACATAGTCATAGAACTTTAGGGGTTAATCCTTAATTCCATTTGCCATTGGATGCATTCATCAACCATCTCTTGATAAGAGACATCCCCTCCTTACCCTCCACTTCTCATCATTAAAATTTCATCAAAAAAAATAAATCACGTAACTCACCTATATCCCACCCCTCCACATACACACCCCAAAACCTAAACCAAAAAAACTTTGATATAAATTCGATTGATAGAATAAATACATTATATACAAACAAATATCATTTACAAAATACACGTCTATTATATAATTGATATGGTATAACATATGGGTACATGTATGGTGTGCGAGATTATATACAATACAAACATGTTAATCCAAATACTAATATGGTATGACATACAGATATATGTATGGGATATGGTTGTTAATCCCATATCGATTACAATCTAGCATGTTCAAAAAAAATAAAATAAAATAAAATATAAAATATAAAATATATATATATATATATATATAAGAGGAATAATGATAATACCCAAATGGGAAGTTATGAATGCACTCACTAGTGAAATGAGTGGTGACATTCCCTCACTATCCTTGCAATAGAGAGAGACACACCATGCCATGCATCCACAATTAGAAAAGTGAAAAAAGAAAAACACATGATGGCTTGGAAACAACTTTAATAATGGAAGATTATTAATTTGAAACAATCTTTGGGTCCATTCAGAATACACACCTTACATTCGATGTGGGTCTAGTTGCAAGGGAGAGGAGCGCCCAAATTCCCCAAGAAACGTAGCACCAGCTCCCACTCTCAACAAGAAACAGGGACACGATCTGCCATCTTGCGTCATTAGTTTGAAACTCCAGCGTTAAAATAAAGCAGCAAAGAAGAAGCCAACAGGCTACCACACATGCTAGAAACACAAGGGCGACTGGAGTTCGGATGTCACTTCCAACAAAAGGACGGAAACGAACACCAACACAAAGCAAACTTGATACCAAACTCTCTCGACATCCAGATCTGGAGCTCCCAACTCCACAATCCACCTTTGTGGTATCAAACAGAGAAAAACTGGCAAGGAAGTGAAGATAAGCTACTTCACTGAACGATGACACAATCCCAAGAATGCGAAACTTACAGAGCTAGAGTCAGTACCCAGATGCCGACTGTGGAAGCAACGATGCAGGAAAGTTTGCACGAACGATGAGAGTGTGAACATGCACGTGGAGATGTTCAGACGAAGGACTGTAGCTTCGAAGGTGCAAAGGCTTGATGAGAATCACGGCGGCAACAACACCCAGACTGGGAAGAGTAGCATAACTTAGGTGCAGAGTTCGAAGAGACGGAAGAGCGCCATAGCCAGCGCGAGCTGTGAAGGAGCCAGGGACAGGGGTATGGTAGTCTTGCTGCACCCGTGACCCAGTCGTAGTTGGTAGTCGGGCAATAATTTAAAGGAACATTTAATTCATGTGGGACTGCCTTCCCCACGTGAAGAGTACTATTCTAGGACCGTTTCCAATGCTGGGGATCCGTGCTGTTGAAATGCTTGGCCAGATTTCAGAATTCCACACGATAATCTGCAGGTCTCTACAGAAACTGACTGTACTGCCAGTAAGGTAAGTTTTTGTTCGTTTTTTGAAACAAGTGAAACAGGGTTTCATTGCAAAAAGAAAAGAGTACAAGACTGCCAGCTACAGGTGGCCTGGCAGGGATCCAAGGGATCCAAGACACTGACACAGTAAGGTAAGGTAAGTTGAGCAAAAGTTTTGTCAAAGTCTTCCCAGTTACCCATGGCTGAGTCACTCATACGGTGTTGGGGACCATGTGGTGTTGGGGTTCGCAGCGTCCTTACTGTGACACGATAACTTTGGTTTATACCATGCTATTTTAAACTATAATATAAGTATATGGTGAAAGTTTCTTATTTTTTAAGTATATTTTGTATTTGATATGAATTTTTTAAATTTTTTTCTTAAGAAGTTCACAGTAATTTCAAATTTTCTCCAATAAATTTTAAAATTTTAAAACTTGTAGTATACAAATGACTTCATCTCTGAAAAATAAATTAAAATTTTTTCACTCATATCTAATTGCAAAATGGCAGAAAATAGAGTGATGACAATTGAAGATTCAAATCAATGGTCATAGGCCCATCTTTACAAGGTTAACCCTGGAACAATAGTTGACTAAGACCAGGTTGGTTCATCACAGACATCTATAGTAGTGAAAATTCTGCATTTTCAGTTGAAGCTATTCCTCTAGAGCTAAATTCATAAACTGAACTTTCTAACATTTTTGAATTTGGAGGAGTGTGGTAGTTGATGAAATTGAACTTGTTCAAGAATGCTCCCCATACGTACCCACCTTTTCCATTCGCTATAAGCTTACTTGCCTTTCAAGAATTTGCAACAGTGGTAAACTCCCATGGAAAGATGTATAGAATCAGTAACTTAACTCAGGATCTATATCAAGTGCTCTTTCAACTTTCAGGCATTAACTCCTAACTGCCCAAGCGACCATAGGGGTAGTCACGGCTTCTTCACTGAGCTTCCATTCTTCATAGAATTGGGACATGGCGATTTAGTGTTGGCTTGTGACAAGCTCTGGGTGGTAGAATTTACTTCTGCTGTGAAGGTTTCTCAATGTTTGTTACTCTCCTCTAGATTAGAAGAATGGGAGCACAAAAGATTTCACGAGCTAAGTATATTCTGTGACCTGCATCACTTGCCCCTGCACGTCAAATGAGGACTTGATACTAGCGACACTTTTGTATTTTCAGTCAGTGGTGAACTCATTCTTTGCAAGAGTCCTCCACACTATGCAAAAGGGGTGACACACCATCTTCACCCAAACTGCAACGCATTGGCTCTTATTTTCTTGTACTAATTGTCCATTCTTCAAAGAACTTTGAGTTGATGAAGAAGCCATGACTATCCCTCATAGAAGGTAAACCAACCGATGACAGACAAACTACCTAATGCAATCATCTAGGAAACCACCCATTACAGTCTTACATCAACCCATCGCAAATTTTTTGTGATAAATGAGATTAGGACTACATTAGGTTGATTTGTGGCCATAATCTTGTCTTGGGAGATGGTCATGGAGTCATTAGTAACTATCCTAGGGCACTTACACCATTCAAGTGCAAATTGGTCATAAGAAGTTATTTTTTTATTCCTTCACATCATGGCCATGTTAGGAAATGATGTAGCCATTTTAGAAAATGTAGTGACAGCTCTAGGTGGTAAGATGACTATTATAGGAATCCTTTTTGCTGATTTGGGGTAGTCTACAGACTCTGTTAGGCTAATTGGGCTGTACACTTCAAAAATTCATAAAAAATTCTTACTTTGTCCAAAAAATAAAATTTCAATTGTTTCCTTCAATTCTCACATATGTCTATGTATGGAAAAAAATCTTAATCATTTTGCTACTGGAAGCAGTACATACCATTCATTCTGCTTGTCATAGGTAGGTTTACCTTATAGTCGATCTAAAATTTCAGGCTCATTTTAGGAGGGGCAGTTAAATCCCTATGACTAGTTGAAAGTTTTATAGGGGCAATTTCAAAGATTAACTACTGAAATTTTTTATTTTTCACTAAAAAAGATAAATACTTGATTTTTTAGAGGTCCTGAAAGGTACATATGTATCTTAGTAGAAGAGTAAAGCTTGCAAATTTTGCTTGATTTCTTGACTTTGAGCAAAGCTAGCCAATTTCATTTGATTTGAGATCTAAAAAATTGTACCTATCCATTTGCTTTGAAAATGGTCCCAATGGAAAGAGTAAAAGTATTTTCATGATTTTCACTATCAAAAATTTAAACATGCAAATGTTGATTTGGAGTTAATTGTGATTTCTACTTATAAAAAAAATTGCATTTCAACAATTGCAAGGTGGATTGTGTAATGAGGTTGATAGCTCTTCATTTGAACTTAAGATTTTTGGCAATGCATTTTAGAGTGCCAACACAATTTTTAGTTGGTCATGTCACCTCCAATCCCACAAAACTCTTACATATAAATTTCTAAAACATTGTGGAGAGGGGCAACATACTAAAAATAGAAAATGTCCATTTATCTTGTTATAATCTCACAATTTCTATAAAATTTTGCACTCATAATTGGTGTGCATACTAATAAGCAAGATCTTTAAACATTTGTGCAATTAGATTTTGAAGATTAAAAAAAAATTCATTAGAGATAACTATAAGTCCATACACTTTTTTCGCAGTCAAAACACACTTGGAAAGGCTTGGGCATTTAGTGGTTAACTTAGTTTGTTCTAACTATTGCTTATTTTTATAAGCCCCATCCATAACAAGAAGGGAGTAAGTTACCTTCTATTAACCCTTAAGTGCCCCAATGCCCCAAATATGGCCTCTCCAAACTGAAAGGTTGTCATATTTGACTATTATAATTTCTTCAACGATATGGTGGAATCATTTGTCCTTTTCCCCAAAGCTCCGGGCCTATCTCCACTACCAATCAGTATGATCAATTAATGCAGATCTTGTTTTGTTTTTTTCTAGATTTACAATTCAAACTTGTTGTCTAAATGATATTCTTGAATTGTTTTCTAGCATAGTCATTTTATACCTTGTATATGTCATGATATAATTTGTAAACACATAAACTTAATTGTGTGGATTCTTGGGTTTCCTTGTTTTTATAAATAGTTCCTTGGATGTATTTGCTATGTGTTCCCAACATAGTGAATTTATTTTGACCTTCAACTAGGATTAATTGGGGAATATTATGATTTACATATCTAGATATTAGTACTGCGTTTGAAATTGCCTCTAATGGAAGTTTTAACTATGACGTTAATTATCCACAACTTGTTTTGCATAATGATGTGGTTAAAAAATACCTAGCAAATTTTGATAAACTACCCATTGGGTAATTTATTTAACCTCCATATATGTAACAACTAGTATGTTTATTTGATACTCACTTAATATGTGGACAAACATCTAATGCTAGTCCTTATTACCACTTGATTTGATGGCTGAATACTCTTAATCCCTAAGCGCTCCGATGTCCATTTTTTGGACGATGAACAGATTGAAACTGGAGTTTCATCCTCCTAACTACTTGGATGAAAGTTATTTTATTTGTGGAGATACGTTATGAAGTTGTTGTCCTATATAAGGTTTGGATTTGATGTTACTAGAGTACATATTTTTCTAAAATTACGAATGTGCAAGTATGTCAAGTGGTCAAACTGCATTGACTTTAGTTCAAAATTGGATTTGCCAAAATGAGGTCATAGATAAGAAGAACACAAAAATTTCAGAAAATCACAATGTGAAGAGAATCTCATTTCCAATCCATTCTAACAAATTTTACTCAAAAAATGATCATATTTTACTTGTAATCGAATTTTGAAGGAATTTTGGAATTTCTCTTTCAAAATTTAGAAAAAGATACGAGTGATAGCATTGGTGAATCTAATCGTACAAATGGAATCTAAAAATCAAAATCTACAACTTTAATTAGTATATCAATTTCCAAATATACTTTCAAATAATACTTTATAATGATTTTTCTAAAATTGTCAATTCTGGAGATGAATGAGAATGTTTAGGGGGTAAACCCTAAAGGACCAAGGTGTATTTTTTGGCAACATAACTTTTTGGGGCAAGTACATGTGACTAGAGATTTCCATGATTTTGGCCTAAAATTCAATAGAAGGTGTGGATGAGGAATATCTTTCATGTGCACTAAATTTCAAGGCATTTAAAAATATAAGTCAAAAGTTATGGACTACTATGTAGTTTGTTTCTCAACTCCAGCAATCCAGGTAGATCTGAAAAAATCATTTTTTTCAAAAATAAAAATTTGAAATTGGTTTTCTAGATTCATATATACATAGAAAGCTTTGAATCATTCCATTTTGATCAATGAGTCAAAAGTTATCAAATGTTTTAGTTTGCAGGCAAGTATAGATTCTCTACTCTAAAATAAACTTTGAAGTCCTTTATTTAATTCAATTTTTAATATTTTTTGAGAAAAATAAAAAAATTGGATGTAGATTTTTTATTACAACATTACAACCATTGGGATTGAGATTTTTCAATTTCATTAATAAATTGTTAACAATTTAGTATTTTGAATCATTCTCTATATCTTTCTACTTACTATTTTTTTCCTATATGTTGCACAATTCCAAATGATCTGAAAATTTTCAAACATGTAGCCAACTTGCATTGAAGAATGAATCTAAAGAAGGACCACCAATGGCAGGTTTTGATTTTTTTTGGTGATAACATAGTGAAAGAACTTTAGGGGTTAATGCTTGGATTTCCATGTAATTAACCAAAGCAAGTTGCCGTATGATGGCAGATGGCTTATGGTGCTGATTTTGAGTATGTGCTGATTTCCCCTCATGGGCTGATGGTCTTCATAATGGACCTACTCCTTATTATTTCCTTAACAAACCAAGTATTAGCTCTTTGATAAGTCTACCACAACATTGTGTTTGGAAGTTCTGCAGGAGTTGTTGCTATTCTCAAATGGGCTACCCTTTCTCTTGTTTTACTTCAATTGGATAGTTCAAGCTTTCCTGTTCCACTGCTTCCTTTGCTGAAAACAGTGATCTGATTCAAGGATGGCATCTACTCAATCCACGTCTAACAGTCAGCTTTTGTATTCTGCAGTTTTTGCTATAATGTATGGACTTGCTGAGGTTTGCTTTGTTCCTTTCTAAGTGGTTTTATGTGAAAAACGATAGCAAGTGACAGAGAGCTGAAGACACCTTGCATATGTCACGATTCTAATTTAGTGTTTGGATTGTGGTATGGGTGTAGGTGAGGCTCTTGTCCTCATAAATCTTCTTAGAGTACACGAATGGGATCTTTTCCCTTACTTTCCTACTTGTCCTTATTGAGAAAAAAGTTTGCATAGTGAGAAGGATAATTTGATGGATATTTAATCTCATGGCCACTTTGAAAAGTGACAATTTTTTGCTTAAAATTGCCTACATACTTGTTCTAGTAGAATACTTGTAGTGTACATGTTTATGTATCTTCATCTACTTAGAGCAAACAACACTATCTTATAGTTAGTTAGTTATATATACTTTAGCAATGTTTTAGCAAACTAATACCCTCAAGTGATAGAATTTCACAGTATGAAAAGCTTGAGTTGTTGCTCAAGGTCATAATATAAAGTTTGAAAAATAAGCTTGCTATTGACTAGACAAGAACAAATCAATGCTCTTGTGAAAGGGGTGTTCAAGAAAAGGCTTTTTTAAAACAAAGGAAACAGAATTTCATTGCAAAGGCATAGTACAAGGCCACCAGCCACATGCGGATCTTGTTTTGGGTGATAGTTTCATTAGGATGAGTTCTGAATGGTCTGATTGTGGTAAATGCACTCTGGGTGCTTGGGGTTTAACAGGATAAGCTTAATGTGACTCTGAACTCCTGCACTGTCCTGCAAGTGGTGTGTGGTTGCTCGGCTGGCTTCAGTTACTTCCTTGATTTCTGGAACGGTCAAAAGCTCTGGGCCTTCAAAACTGCCTGCCTGTCTGTCTGTTGTGGTCGTTGTCCTCCCTGCAGGCCACCTGTGGCTGCTTAGATTTGTATTTTACTCTTTTGCAATGAAATCATTTTCATTTGTTAAAAAATAAAAATAAAAATGCCTGACTGCCAGAGAGAGATCTCCCTCCAATATACAGTATAGTGCATATGACCTGACATTCAGAACTCGGTAATCAGCACAATGAATCAATGAATCTTGTGAGTCTTGGAGTGTGCAGAACCACCCAAGTTATGATATGCAGTTGATGTCAAAGTGTGCAGTCTCAGCTGGACCAATTGCATTCTGACCAAATTTTGAATGCCAGTCATGTGAAAATTTTATCTCAAAGGACATCAATAGTGCTGATTGTGGAAATGATTCCAAACTTACCCAAATAAGCAAGGCCACTTGTGGCTGGCCGGTTTGTATTTTCCCCCTTGTAATGAAATTTCGTTTCATTTGTGTCAAAAAGAAAAGAAAAAAACTTACCCAAATAACATTAACCCTTGAAGGACGGACTAGTGACCCTGGAAATCATGCCTTTTGGAACCATGTGGCATCATCTACTTTAAAAAAATAAAAAATACACATTGGAGGTCAAAGTATTGTAGAAGATCTTCTCTTCCCGCACAAAATTCCAAGGATGAATAGTTGCAATTCTATCCTAGATAGAGAGATTCCTTGTCATCCATCGGACACTAAACGTCCGTGTTGACGTTTATGGGTTAACTTCAATACTATACACTAAATAGTGAAATTAGGTTGCCCCACACTATATAAATACTTAATATTACATTACAAGAATGCACTACTTTTGAATTAGGTGTTATTGTAATTGGAACTCACTAACTTTCATTTGTACAAATGGAAACATATGTAGAAATTTTTGTTGACTTTGATGGCTTGTAAAGTACCTTTTGGAAGGTAAGTCAATCTAATTGTTAAGGCAACCTAATTTCACTATTTAGTGTAGTGTCTCGTGATGGTGGGTTAAAAGTCAACTGGCTTTGGATCCCTGGACAGGTTTCATATGGTTTGTATTTTCTTACTTTCATGGAATTTCTTCTGATCAAATTCAAATTTGACTATTGCCACAAGCAACTGAATAGTATGTTTGGTGGAAAGAGCTTGCAGTGAGCTTTCTTCAAGACAGGGGTTCAATCAACAAGGTAACTGATATACCCTAGATGTTTGGTTCATATTTGATAGGATGACTTGAATGGGATATGGCATTCTTCTGACCTATGTATTGTGAACTATTCGATTTTCATTCCCTTCTCCAGTGATGTATAATTTCAAAAAATAAATCTCTTATTTTCTGAAGTCAAGGTTGCAATGTGCAAGAGTATGTAACCTTTTTTTTGTGTGGGTTTGCCTCAGGTGTGATGAACCTGACTCTTCTTATACACTTTGGGTGATGGAACAAAGGAAGGCAAGATTTGATTGGAAGATATTATTCCTTATGTTTTCTTCACTGTGGTGAGAAGTGCAGACATTCAAAAGGTAAATGCAAGGTTGTACCTAAACTGTGGCATGTTTCTTATTACCAACCCTTCAAATTTCTTGCGCGTAGCCTCTTTTCATGGGAACCTAGAGCTGACTTGGGATACACCTCCATCTAGTATTTTCAAAAGTGATAGTTTATTCATACAATGTTCAAAAACCACATGCTAAGAGTATCTAAAATCCTCTATTGGCTCCCAACATGATCTAACAAACACTTAAAGATATTTTCATAATAGTAACAGTCTCAAATACTTATTCAAACAATTTTTAGGTGCAGTTACCTTGTATTGAGAATGATGTGATGTAACAATATGTTTGTGGTACAATCAACCACATTGTTTAATTTGAGAACTAGTCTATGGCTTTGCAACTATGTTAGCAATGTGAATCACGTTATTGTTCCAATAATTAATGGTAATCAAGTTCTTAAGTTTGTGTACATAAGGTGGGATTTGAAAATATTTGTGGAGCTCAATGTGAGGATCCTAAAAAGTCTTCTATTGAATTCAAAAGTATGATTTCTATTGATGGTTACCATTACTAGTGTGTCTCTACAAATCATTTGAAAAAAACTCCCTTACACTTGCAAGTTACATTTTTAGATTCATTTTAAATTCTCCTCAACTTGAATTATCGTAACCTAACAAACAGAATCCAGGTTTGATAACCCCCAAACCCCTATTGTGATGTCCCCTTGCGGAGTTCCCCTGCAGCGTTCCTGTGAAGCTGTTCATCTCCACCCTCAGTCGCCAGTCCGCAGATCTAATGGCTCTCGCCTACAGTGGCTTAACCTAATTTCTTCGCTGACGGCAGTTACAGTGAGAATCCTCATTCAGCGAGGGCTACAAGAGGCGCCGTGAACCCCGTCAACCCCGTGAGCTTGGGTGCGTTGCTCATCCTTTTGTGAGTTCTGCTAAGTTTAATGCTAATGTCTTTGTTGTGCTGTCCTTGTCTTGCATTGTTCTGTGGTTAGCTTAGAGTGTATGCCATTCGAGAAGAGGTCATCAATTAAAACAGGTCTTTACGACTTGATCGAGTCTATGAGAGATTTGTGTCGGAAGATGACGATATCAAGCTACTGAGCTCCACTGCCTAGTCTTTGCTTATGCTCGCATTCCTGCTTAAGCTTTGTAGGCGAGCTCTACATTTTCGTCGCGTTCATTAGACTAGGGACAAGGTCTTTGGTAGTGCACAACTTCAAGACTCGTTGTAGGAGAGAGCCGTGTCGGAGGTCTTGGGACTGTTTGTTGTATTGAGTCTTGAGCAGTACGTTGTGTGTGTGAGTTCCGCTTTCTAGTTGTGTACGGTTTGCTGTGAAATGATGGAATAGTTGGTACTACGTACATTTTGGAATGTTTTTAATGTACTTTTGAGTTCCGAGCACTGCCTGTGTGAGCATCTTTCAGGCCTTACCGTATGATGCTTTTTTCCTCTGTAATCATGGAACGGATCCACGACTTAACGTTGTTCCGATGGGGTCTTGAGCTGTAGGCTTCCACTGGAAATGAGGTGCGATTTGTGGCCATTACCAAAAGCGAAATGCAAGTGATTGCATGAATGACTACATATTTTTTGGAAGCTCGATGGATTTGTTACGAAATTCCAAAGATGATTGTAAGAAGCTACAATTACAAACAATTATAACCAAGGTGAAACGGAAGCACGATATGCTACGCATCCATTTTTTTAATTACAGATTTTAATCACTATGCAAAAAGATATTGAACCCCTAAAAACCCAACTGAAGGTCTTTTAGTGTTTGAAAACAGCATTGCTTTGGAGTTGTCGTAGATCTAAATGCAACTTAGGTATAGAAATTTCAATTGTACAATCTTGAAGTGTACAAGTTGTAGATGGTGTAAATCACGTTTAGAGTCATTAGGGAATGTAGATTGCAAGATTATAATGTTTAGTATTGAAAAAGGATGCTGAAATTTTCCTGGCAACATATTTGGAGAAGCATTTTTGTTTTGAGCGATAATTTGCTCAGCCCGCCAAAAATTGGCCCCTGTGCTGTCGTCCCTCCAAATCTGGACCAGTGCTCCACAACCAACGAACAGCCACGTGGCAAAAAAAACCCCTTGATTTGGAGGTGAAATTTAATTTTCAATCCTCCTCAAATGAAGAAACTTTAAACTAAAAAGTGATTCAAAACTAGGATACAAAGACATTGGTGAAAATATTATTCAATGGACTCATCTTATCTACAAAATGGCTTTGAAATGTCAAAATATAGTAAGAAAAGTAATAAAAATCATGTTTAAGGTTGAACCTCCTACTAAAATGCTTCTTAGTCACTCATACTTCTTGCATTGATATGAAATTTTAGCCACACAAACCATACTAGTATGAACAACTTTCCAAAAACAATTATTGGAAATGGACAATGTATTAAGAAGAAACAAGCTGCCAAAGTTCATTGCAATCCAAATACATGATTTTGGACTTTGAATTGCTCTCAAACATTCAAAACAACTTGAACTGACATGTGAATTTTACTACAATAACTACACTTCTAGGGAAACATAACAACAAATTTTATTGAAAACAAATATTAGATGAAGGAGATACAAGGCTTTGAAGTTGCAACGATCAAAATGCAGGTTGCTGCACTCATGAACTTCAAATGGCTTCAATGAAAAAAATTGCTTCATCTTAGATTGATCTAAAAATTTTACCACACAAAATAGAAGAGAGAGCACAAATTTCCCAATACGTTTTATTGAATTTGGATATCGGATGCAAAAGTTACAACACTTTGAATTGGACTTGAAATTATGTGAGGACACTTTTGGTCCCATGGGATGTTCACAAGTTAACATGAAAGAAACTTCATTGAAGTACTTTAACTTAGAGTGCCCAATACCAATGGCTTGGTAAATAAAGAGAGGGTCATTTTGGAGGAAAATTGATCACTTGCTTGCACCAATTGTGTAGTTGGCTAATTTCACTTCCACCCAATTGCTAATTGTTCAATTGTTCAAAAGTAAGGAGACTCTTTATCATTGTTAATCTAATAAACTATTTTTCGAAGATAAATAGAGATTGGTGGAGATGCCAATTCTAATAGAAATGCAATTCATAGTTGCACTAAGGAGAATTTATTTGATTGTACTATTGTTTTCCTACCACATCTCTATGAAAATGATAAATTGGGTAATAGTAATCCACTAGGTCTTTACCAATCTCTTATCTTAAAACTACAATAAAAACAAGGAGGTGGAAAATATCCTTAACCTTTTCAACACCAATTGTAGCTTCTAAGTTTTAGTTGTCTAATTTGGTCTTTGCTGATTTTTTTAGTTTCTATATTATCTGTGTTGGTATCATAGAAAGCTTTGAGTTTCTTGTATAATTAGCAAAGAATTTTGCAATATTTCTTTTTGAATGCATCATGCCAATTAGTGATTTTTATAAGTTGCCAAACTTGCCCAAAAACTTGAGGTGGCATTGGTAGAAAAATAATATTATTATAATAAGTCTTTTGCAAGCTCACATCTTTTGTGAAAATTATATAAACAATCATTTCAAAATAATTGTATTGTAAGTTATCTGAATTGCTATTTGACCATTTAAAGATCAATTGTCTTTTTATATGATTTAAAGTGGTATCCAATATATGCCAAATTCTCTTGTTGGTAGGATTAGAAAATTTCAATTCCATTTCAATAACTCTTCTCTTAAAAGATAGTTCAAGATGTTGTTAACCATGGTTGCCTTGAATATGGTACTAATATGAATTTCTACATTTAACCTTTGAAATCTAAATGGATCATGGTGCTCGTGTTTTCGGTACAACAATTCAAATTTAAGGGGAAGGAATTGGAGATATCTATTTCATAATGATTACAATTATTTTCAGCTTGTTATTTTAAAATTTGTAAATATTTAGAATTAATCTCTTATTTCTAATACTTAGAAACACTCTTGAAATTGCTAAAGAGTAGTATCCTTTAAAAATAAATTCATAAATTTAAATTTATCTACTTTTAGAATTTGTAACTGTAAGATCTTATTCTTGACTAGTACAAGGATCTTGCCAAAAAAATTGGGATCTGAAAGTAATGCATGAGTGAGATATGACTGACCAATGAGCAATACAATAATTTTTTCAAGGTTGCCCAAGCTTTTGACAATGTCACATTGTCAAGCTTTCAAGCCTTGTAATACAAATTCTACTTTGCAAAAGATCTAAGAACTTTAGATTAGATTAGAGATTCATGTTAGGAAGAAGTGTAGAATACTTCTAAGCAAAATAATGCTCTGTTCCATTTGCCCAAATTAGAAGTCAAAACAAAACAAAACAATTTAATTCCTAAAGCTTTCATTGTTCTTCATCAATCCTCAAAGCTTATAAGATATTTGAATCAATTATGTGCGTCATGAATCCTAGTCTTTGTATAAAAATCTGAACCTAAACATGCATCATGCAACTTCAATATTTAAATTGAATGCATTATTTTGTTAAACAAATATTTCAAATGCAAGGACATTCAAATGTAACAATAGTTCATGTTGCAACTTGTATTCTTTGTACAATGACTAATTAAAGCGATTCAATGCTCTCAATTCCAAAATAATATTCAAATATAGTGAGAACCAATATCATTTGTATGTTTGTCAAACTATGAATATTTTTAATTGTATAGATGTCAACTTCCTTCAATTTTTATATACAAGAATCTAAAATGATGTATACAAACATACCAACTTGCCAAGGTACAAAAAGTTGTTTTGGGAGTTCTAAAAAAAATAGAAAAAATAGAAAGTAATTCCAAATTATCATGTATAAAATTGAGTTTTAGACATGTCTAAATTTGAAATTAATTTTCTTTCAAATCACAACCAATTTTTTCTTCAAACTCCCATAGGAATGTGTTATGTATCGCATACTAAAACTTTGGTATATCTTCTAAAACTTCTAGACTTTGCCCATTGATGCTTATGATATGGTTGTTTGAATGAAAAAATTTCAATTCTATACTCAGTTTTGTTTGTCATTATAACTATAAGCTTCTAATGTGTCGTTTAGGGATTAATGAAAACATACAACTTGATGAAACCATTTTAGTGGTGTTATATTCTCAATTCTAATGTTTCTTTTTTAGTATTCTAGACTTGAGACTTGAACAAAATCAATTATTCACTAGGGGTAGTTACAGTTCCTCTATCCTTTGGGATTTTTGTGGAGAATGGGAAGATTGACCAACAAATGGGGAGCAAATGGGGTTCACAAGTAGGCGGAGGAATTGTGACACCCCTTCTTCGTCACATGAGGGTAGAGAATACTATAACAAAACATGCAAAAAAGACCCACAATCAAAATTTAGTGTTTTTTTTTAACATGCTTTTGTGTAGGCCTACTACACATACAACCAACGTTTTTTACAATTTTCAATTGCAATTTTTGGAGTCGGAACTTGCAGTGGAAAATTGCAAAAGAAGCTAACAGCCCACTAAGTGCACATGCTCAAAAATGTGGTCAAAAGAACCACATCCAAAATTGAGTGCGGATTTTTTTATCATGTTTTGTTACAGTGAGAAATGAGTAGTGTGAAAATATTTTACCTGGGCACTCCAACATACGAGCACAAAGAAAAAAGTGAACTTTCAATGAAGGTGAAAACGGCAACATGATGGAGAAATTTGCACACTACGGAGTGAAACTACGTACAATGCAAAATAAAGTATTCTTCTTTGGGGAAATTTTCTTCGTGTCAATTCTTCGGAGGAGGAGCTGAATATTAGAGGTAGTCATAGTTCCTCCACTGTCTTGGATTTCCATAAAGAATGGGGATGTGTTGATTTTGGGTTGGCTCTCCACATGCATGTGGAAAGGGAATATTCTTCTTTGGAGAAATTTTCTCCATGCCTATTATTCTCCTCTCGAAGTGAAGAATGGGTGTGGAGAAAACTTTTCCAAAGAAGAATGTTCTATTTTGGACTATGCTATGGCTCTCCATTGGCTCCCCATCGATTCTCAACATCTCATTCTCCACATCCCATACTCTAAATGAATAAGGGGTGTCACACTTCCTTCACCCACTAATGCTTCCCATTGGTTCCTATTACTTCTCATTCTCCAAGGAAATTTTTGACGGTGGAGGAACTGTGACTACCCCTAACCCTAGAAGGATGGGCCCATGACCACTCATTTCAAGCCTCCCTATCCATCACTTTATTTGCTGCTATTTTGCAAGTCGATATGAATGAAATTTTTTATTTTATTTTTCATAGATGAAGTCATATGTACCAGTGTTTCTTTTTCCTGGCGATATATCACCAGATCTGCCAGAATCTGACCACTACGAATCTGGCCTGTGCAGTGAAGCGAATACAGGGGACACTAGTCCAAAGAAAACACCCTAATATGTACACTACAAGTCATAAAATGTTTTTGGGAACAATTGAAATTACTATGAATTTTTTAAGAAAAAAATGAAGAAAATTCATATCAAATACAAAATATACTAAAAAAATCTGAATTTTTCAACATAGATGTATATTACAATGCAAAACATCTTAATATAAACCAAAGTTACCATGTCACTCTAAAATTATAAAATCAACAAACCATGGTTATAGGCACCAAGTTCAAATTGCTATAAAGCATGGAAATTTATGAATTTTTCAAAATTTTCAACTGGAGTAGAAACTAAACTTCATAAGCTTCATTTCATTACTTGGACTCAAATTCAAAAAATATCATTTTTATGGCTGAAATTCACATCAAGTGAAAATAGCAAGAAATGGTCAAAATACACTACAAGGGTGATCCGTTTTTTAAGTTTCTTCATTTTTAGAAAAATCAAGAATACCTTAATGAGGGACTTTGCAATACTATTCAGTGAAAATGTACTCAAGTAGTCAAGTACCCTCCACATTAAAAAATTGGATGAAAAAACATTTTTTTCCATCCTACAATCTCAAGTGAAGTCATCCATCAAACACTTATTGTCAACATCGTCCTTCTAGGGTTAACCCAATGAGGACGTTGCGGACTAGAGTGGTCTGATGGATGGCTTCACTTGGCCTTGTATGATGAAAAAAAATGTTTTTTCAGCCAATTTATTTCTTTGGAGGGTACTTGAGTACATTTTTAGTGAATAGTATTGTAAAGTCCCTCATTGTGTTCTTATTGACTTCTGCAAAGAAGAAGATGATGAATCACCGGATCACCCTTCGAGTGTATTTTGACCATTTCTTGTTGTTTTCTCATGATCTGAATTTCAACCATAAATATGATGTTTTTTGAATTTGAGTCCAAGTAATGAAATGAAGCTAGTCAAGTGTAGTTTCTACTACAATTGAAAATTTTGAAAAATTCTTAAATCTCAATATCTTATAGCAATATGAACTTTGGGCTTATAACCATGGTTAGTTTATTTTCTAATTTTAGAGGGACATGGTAACTTTGGTTTATACCATGATATTTTACACTATAGTATAAATTTGTGATGAAAGTTTCATATTTTTTCAAGTATATTTTGTATTTGATATGAATTTTCTTCATTTTTTCCTTAAGAAATTCATAGTAATTTCAAATTTTCTCTATAAAATTGAAAAAATTGAAAGCTTATAGTAGACAAATGACTTCATCTCTGAAAAATGAATTAAATTTTTTTCACTGATGTCCGATTGCAAAATGGCAGAAAATAAAGTAATGATAGTTGAGGCTTCAAATCAATGGTCATAGGCCCATCCTTATAGGATTAACCCTGGATCGCCAAACGACGTTGACTAGTGAGATTGATTAAGCACAAGCACTTACTGGAGATTCTGCATTTTGAGTTGAAGCTATTCCTCTAGCCTTGGAAGAATGCGGGGGGTCCATGTGGAAATCATCATTTCTGAAATCATGGGAATAATTGGTATTAAAAAAAAATCAAAAGAGCTTGTTTGAAGTTGAAGTACTCTAGAAGATCTCCACTTTCCACCACTAATTCCAAGGATGAATAGTTGAATTTATGTCCTACACCGAAGAATGCCTTGTCATTCATCGGACACTAAACGTCCGCAACATCTTTTTGGGGGCTAGAGTTGAATTCATAAACTGAACTTTATAACTTTTTTTAACCCAGTAATGATGCCGCACACTAGAGTGGTCTGATGGATGATAGAGAACTCTTGCATGTGAGACAGAAGTGCCATTGTTCATCCTTGGAATTTTGTGCAAAAAGGGGGAGGTCTTGCATAGTAGTATGACCTCCAATGATTACTTTCAAGTTTTTTAAAGTAGATGATTCACACTATTTTAGAGAAGAAGACTTCCACGGTGACCAGCCCGTCCTTACAAGGTTAACCCCTAAACACCAAGGCGGACGAAAATTGTCCAATGAATGACAAGGAATTCTCATGTATAGCATAGAAGTGCAACTATTCATCCTCGGAATTAGGGGTGGAAAGGGAAGATCTTCAACAATAGTTTGACTCCCAATGATTATTTTTTACTTTTTAAATGTAGATGATGTCACATGGTTCCAAAATGCCTGATTTCCACGGGCACCAGCCTGGCGTTCAAGGATTAACTTTGAGGAGTGTGGTAGTGGATGAAACTGAACTTGTTCAGAAATGCTCCTGGTACTTACCCATCTTTTCCATTAGCTATACTTGCCTTCCTGGAATTTGCAACAGTGGCAAACTCCAATGGGAGGCTAATAAGTTCCTTGGGGAAGATGCGTTGAATCCAGGGCTGCTGTAACCCAGGATCTAAGTTATGTCAAAAGCTCTCTCAACTTTCACGCATTATTATGTTCTAACTGTTGCTTGTTTTAACTTAAGAAGCCCCACCCATGACAAGAAGGGACAAAGTTACCTTCTATTAACAGAATAATGTGAATCTGCTGTCCTGCAAGTGGTGTGTGGTTGTTCAGCTGGCTTCATTTACTTCCTTGATTTCTGGGGCTGTCAAAGGCTTTGGAACTTCACAATTTTCGGGAGAGGTATCCTATCCCATATATGTTGTGTATGACCTGACATTCAAAACTCCCTGATGGGCACAATGAATCTTATGAATCTAAAGTATGTTCACACTTGGTGTTAGGGGTGATGTTTGCAATGTGAATCCAGTCCACAAGTAGGTCTAAATTCGTTCCGAAGCTCCTCCATAACAACACTCTTTAACACCAAGTGTGCATATCTATGGAAGTTATGGTATGCAGTTGATGTCAAAGAGTGCAGTCTCAGTTGTGCCAATTGCTTTCTGATCCATTTCAAATGCCAGTCATGTGAAAATTTGATCTCAAACGACATCAATAGTGCTGATTGTGGAAATGATTCCAAACTTACCCAAATAACATTACCTGTAGTACTGATAGTGTCTCCTGATGGAGGGTGAAAAGTCAATTGTTTTGTTTTGTTTTTGACACAAATGAAACAGAATTTCATTGCATAGCAGAAGTCAACCAGCTTTGGATACCTGGACAGGTTTGATATGGTATTTTCTTACCTTCATGGAATTTCTTCAGATCAAATTCCAGTTTGACTATTACCACAAGCAACTGAATAATATTCGGTGGAAAGAACTTCCAGTAAGCTTTCTTCAAGATCAATGAGGTAACTGATATACCCTAGATGTTTGGTTCATATTTGATAGGATGACTTGAACGGGATATGGCATTCTTCTGAGCTATGTATTGTGAACTCTTTGAATTTCATTCCTTTCTCCAATGACATATAATTTCATTACTGGAAGCAAAAAATCAAGGTTGCAATGTGCAGAAGTATGTTACTTTTATCTGTATGGGTTTGCCTCAGGTGTGATGAATGTGACTCTTCTTATACACTTTGTTTGATGTAACAAAGGAAGGTAAAATTTGATTGGAAGAGATTATTTTTTATGTTTTCTTCACTGTGTTGAGAAGTGCAGACATTCAAAAGGAAAATGCAAGGTTGTACCTATGTTGTGGCATGTTTCTCATCATCAACCCTTCAAATTTCTTGCATATAGCCTCTTTTCATGGGAATCTAGAGCCGTCTTGAGATACAACTCCTTCTAATATTTTTAAAAGTCATAACTAATTCATACAATGTTCAAAAACTACATGTTAAGAGCATCTAGAATCCTCTTTTGGCTCCTTATATGCTCTAACAAATACTTAGAAATCATTTAATAATAGGAACCATTCTCAAATACTTATTTAAATAATTTTGAGGTGTAATTACCTTGTACTCAAATGATGTGATATAATGATATGTTTGTGGTTTAACCAATCACATTGTTTAATTTGAGAACTAGAGTAGGGATCTACAAGTATGTTAGTAATTTGAATCATGTTATTGTTCCAATAATTAATGGTAATCAAATTCTTCTTAAGTGTATGTAGGTTAGGCGGGATTTGAAAATATTTGTGTAGCTCAATGTGAGGATCCTATAAAGTCTTTTGTCAAGTTCAAAGGTATGATTTCTACTAATGGTTACTATTGCTAGTGTGTCTGTACAAATCTTTTAAAAAAACACTCCCTTACACTTGCAAGTTACATCTTCATATTCTCAACAAAATGTACATCTTAAAATTTAATTTGCACATGTAAAATAGTTAAAGTCTAAATTGCAACAATTGACCAAAACCTAAACAAACACAATTTGATTTTAAGGATTTTTTTAGGGGTTAAATTAAAGCATCTTCGTCTAGACAAATTTTAGAGATTGCAAAAAACAAAACAAGATCAACTATGGTTGAGATAGTGAGACAATTATGTGTACATTTGTGCCCCAATACATGAGTTTGATGGTGAGTCTTCCAAGCTTGTCCAAAAACTTACAGATGATCTAATTACAATATATGAAGAAATGCAAGGATTAGTTTGATTTGACTAGATAATTGATACATACTTTTGTTTTGTTTTACTTATAATTAATATTTCCCTCTCAATTATCATATTAGTAATAGTTTCTTATTTTTTTTCAATTTCAGGAAATTCAAAGGATCATGGAAAAAGAATTCCAGAAGTATTTAAAACATCTGTTTTGGCAACCATGAAGGAGCTAGTTGCCGCATGGTTATGAAAAATCAAAACACTGTCCTACCATTCAATCTTGGTAACATAAAATTGGAAGAAGTAAATTTAGTTTTGCAAACACAGAGTTACTATCTAGGGACCATGATGTCAGGTGTATTTCATTTGAGTGTCTAGAAATCATAAACTTTCACACCTGGTGGATTCGATAATACCATGCTTGTTGAAGAAAATGTTAGCTTCTAGTCATGTATGTTTAGTAAAGAGCTTAGGTTTTACTGTTGTTCAATGCCATTGTTGTTCTTTTTGTCACTAAGGGTGTGATTTCATAGTTGTAGATGCTTTATGAGTCTTCAAGTAACTACACCTAATACAGTCTTATAGGGACGACAGAACAATAATGACTAGCATTCTACAACACAAGCTATGCTATAAGCTATCTCCACGTTGACATCATTCTAGGTATTTATCAACAGAGCAGAACATGTCTGTCTAGAACAAGAGTAAACTACCACAGTCAATTGCAAGACTTGTGTTACCTTTGACAAAAAAGTTATTGAACTAATTTTAAAGTTGGCTATTAGCAACCTATTGTATTCAGAACTTTGAAAGTTTGAATGATGCACCAAGCTTTATTTTTTTCTTTTGCAGAAGAACCCAGCTTCAAAATTCCTGGAAGAATTTGATTCCATTAAATTCTCTTTGACCTCCATGACATCTCTTTCAAATGCCATGTTCAATCTTGAAGAATGTAATGAATGCAGTCTCCACTCAAAGATTTGATCTCAGCAACACTATTCAAAATGATTCTTATTAAGGTAGCAACACCCGTAAGCATGATTTTAAGTAGTTTGAAGCATGAAAAGCAATGAATCAAACTTCAAAAAAAATATTGTCAAGTAAGAAGAAAGCAAAAATATTGGCATCAATTATAGAGTTTCAGAGTCAAAGCATGTATTTATGTAGAATTTTTGAAGTCCAAAATCACTAAAAATGTAAAGTTGTGAGTAGGAGATGCTAAAATAGACAATTCCTAATGTCTTCACTTATTTATTTTATTGTGTCACTATTCATCATTGATGATGAATAGTGGTCATTGTTCCTCAGAGGGGCTATGACTTCCTTTGAGGGGGAACTTCTCATAGGGAAGTAGCCCTTTTAGGACTACAATTTTTCCTAATGGCCCTACTTTAAGGAGATTTTTTCTTCTCCTTTGAATTGCTTGCTATGCAAGGGAATGTTGTTTAAATGTAACTACATCTAAAATTAATAGAATAAACAATTCATCATGGTTCCCATTATTATTATATTTGAATTTTTGGTGAGATTGTATTCGTGTTCAAAAGGAGATTCTATATTCTCTTAGAATGCATTTTTAGGACATTGCATGAATAAATTATGAATTTTCAAAGTGCTCAACAAGAAATGTTTTCTCAAACCAATCTTAGATTTATAAATAGTGGGAGTATATTTTAGGCAAATATTTCTAGGGGTCCAATTCAAAAAGGGGGCAATTTTAGGTGTAATTACCTTAGCTTTTAGCATTGATGATAAACTTCAAAAGATTTGAATGCATATTTGGAAGTACATACTTCAAGTTAGTTAATGTGAGAATTACAAGGCTAGGGCTTTACTTTGCTACAAACAACTATTGATGATTGTCAAATTTGAAGGTAATATAGTTCTTCTATTGGTATACTAGTAGCAATAATATAATGGTAACTCGTACAAAATAGGAGATGAAGTGAAAAGCAATTAAGTCTACTAAATTTTAGTAAAATTTGGTTGTACATCAAACTAGGATTTGGAAAAGAAAAATGTGTCTCTTAGAGTTCAAGAAATAAATGAACACATGATCTTATTGTATGCAAAAATTCAATTTGTGATTTGCATTCCATTTTGACTTCATGTATGTAAATTTTGGTGAAAATTACACTTGTATATTGGTAGAATAAAATAAAGAACACTATAGACTATAAAACAATATGCTTTTCCTTCCAATGCATAAATGTGTCTTTTTGTGCATGTACACATGATTTTGAGAATTCTAAAACAATGGCCGAAAAGAGCAAAAAAATTTACAATATGAATAATGAATGAAGGGATGACCAATTGTCAAAAGCAAAAATCATTGGAAGAAATCATTGAACATGCATCATTGTGTAGACCCACCAATGTATATCTATGGTCTTCTTATCAACATGTGATGTGCTTGATTAACAAATTAAATGACACTACTCTCAACTACTTGTTCATTCGATTCGTAGTCTTAAGGACTAAATAGCCTACTTCTAGTGATTTGAGAACTTTAGCATGCTCTATTGACTTCATAATTTGGACTTTGTACATTAACTCTCTAAGATGGATACTAATAATCATAATCTACATGTAGAACTTTGTTTCAGATCATTCCAAAAAATATTGCACAAGTTACAATTTTGAAAAAATTTCAATGTCAAAGCCTTCAATGTCATTGCCATAAAAATGACATTTTTTGAATTTGAGTCCAACTAATGAAATGAAGCTTACGAAGTGTAGTTTCTACTCCAACTAGAAAATTTGAAAAATTCATATATTTTAATATTTTATAGCAATATGAACTTTGAGCCTTTAACCATGGTGTGTTGATTTTCTAATTTTAGAGTGACACAATAACTTTGGTTTACACTATGATGTTATAAAGTCTAAAATACATCTATGGTGAAAATTACAGATTTCTAGTATATTTATGTGAAATTTCTTCATTTTTTCCTTAAAAAATTCACCATAATTTCAAATTTTTCCCCCAAAATTTGAAAATTTTAAGACTATAACAATTGAAACATAGAATTTCTGTCTTTGAAAAATAAATATAAAACTTTTCACATATATAGTTGTGAAATGACAACAAATAGAATAATGGACAATGAAGCTTGAAATGAGAGGTCATGGGGTTTGTAACATTCAGGGGATAACTGTGACTCAAAGATGGTACATTATCATCCAGGGTGAATTGACCTCCTCATTGACCTACAATTGGATAGAAGAGCGATGAATGGGGTCCGACATCTTATTCTCATGTAGTCAATGTCTATATTGTTTTGGGCTATTTGGAGTACCTTTGAGCTATCCAAGATTTTATCCACAACCGCATTCACATTGCACAACATGGGTAGGATTTCATTTGATAAGAAGTGATAACCTGCAGATTTCTTTAGAAGCAAGACATGAATGATTCTATTGAATTCTATAAATTTGTAAGGAAAGATCTCATGTTGTGCATTTGCCACGTAGGAAGCATGGAAGAAGGTAGTTGTGTCATGAATGTGGACGTTGTAGTAACTTGTTGTAGTAACTTATTGAATGAAGTGCATTACCTTAGCAATCTCTCCCGTGGAACTATATGGCAAGGGATGGTGCTTTTCAAACACTTTTACTAAAAGTTTTGCATAGTCTAGTTGTTGCAATACTTGCTATGATAAATATTTTACTCATTTCGTAAGAATTGGCTATGATCATTGACTGATTCATGTTGGTGTAACTTAGTTCTCCCCTTTTTGCTTTTCCATTTCTTACAAGTTTGTTGCAAGTCCAGGGATTCTAAGTTTCAATCTCAACGGGTGTTGTTGAGCTGGTGATTTATTGCCCCTAAGGAGTGCATCTATCCTATACCTCATCCACTCTTGCTAATCTGGAGGAGCTTGCTGGTTGGATCGCTAAAGTGAGTTAAATTCTAAAAATGTTACAATTCAATGTGATATGGACACATCTATACTTCTTTAGAAGATCCAAATTCCTCAACAAAGGGCACATCCAAAGAGCTCAAGGAGAAGGCAATGTGCCCATTCTTGTTTTTCTTACGAACACTACTCTCATTTCAGCAACCACCATGCATTGCAAGCTCCACTATGAAATGAAAAATGCTTGGACTGTTGTGAAATTTTTGATGAGCATTCTCAACTCTCGTCTTTCATTGAGCATAAAAGGTCATCATTTCAAAATATTCTCACTAAAGCATCCTCCTACAAAGTGTGTTGCCCTTCTTTTCCATTGACTAACATAAAACTTCAAACTTAAAAATCTACTAAATCGTGTGATCAAACAATTTGAAGTTTTTTGAAGTGCTAACTCTCAATGTGAAATTTAATATCCTTCAACAACATTCTATCCAATCTCAAGAAAAAATGACTAACAATTTGTTGAAGTTCTTGGCAATTTGGGCCTATTTTTAAAGTACACCTCCCTTGGATCATTAGGGGTTAAGAAGTGATGTTTGGAAATATTTGAATTGCTCATTGTCATTTGGTCTTGCATGTGAACTTCAAAGGTGAAATGTAGAGATACAACTATCTAATGGAACTAATCTTGAAAGCCTTAGTGAAGTATTCATGTGCCACCTAGGCTACCAATGAATTTCCATGCACTTATAATTGGTCAATTCTACAAAATTCTACAAAAAATTCTAATAGCACCTAATGGCACTTCACTACAAGCCTAAACCCTATTCACTCCATGACGTAGGATTAGATGCTACATCACCCTATCCATTGCCTTTAATCAAAATCTCTCCTCTACGGGTCGCGCTGTGATTTATTTGGCACCATTTCCAAGGTCGTTGTTGCTACAATCTAGCTGTGCAACAAGGCATGTAAAGCCTATTCACCTAGAAGTTTTCTTATCATGTCAACTTCTAGGGTGTAGCTTCTCAACCAATGGACCAAGGCTTGTTGGGTGGGCATTATAGTGTGAGATTGCACCAAAAAAAATAACATGGCTGAAAAATGGTAACCAACCATTAAGTTTTTCACCAAAAAACTTCAAATTAAAAAAAATCTTGGATGTAATCATCAAATTGTGGATGAAATCAAAATTATGGAAATGTCATATGTACTAATGCCTGGAGTCAATGTTGAAATTTGGAGCACCACTATAACATTTTATATTGCTACTTTGGCACTTCATAAAAAATGAAAAAACGCAATGCAATGGATGGTTCTTCAAACCCTCATTTTGACTTGCAGAGGCTTGTTAGAATCTCTTTGTTGATTTCGAGAGCAACATGAAAGAATGAAGCAATGGCTGCCATGATGTCATTGATTGGTTGCATGCAAAGCTTCTTCATGGGCACATCAAATACGTTGAATTTGATGCGCTAGGGTGTTTGAATGTCAAGCCCACTAAGATGAAGGTTATGTTAAAAGATGCATTGGGCTTGGTTTTCATAATTGACAACCTACATACCATAGCCTAGCAAAATTGTCAAGGCAGACTGAGGATGCTCTCAGTTGGTTAATTTAGACAGGGTGGACTTTACATATGCTTCACTTTGGTTAGAGACTTGTAGTAGCACTATACAAACGCTCTTGTGAAAATCATGTGTATGGTTTTTGAAGCCTAGTTCATACTTGAGGCCGGATTGAAGGCCACCCCACATTCTCTAAGTTTGAACCAATAGGATCACTCAATCCCTCCAAATTTGACCCAAGGGTTTTATACTAGGGTTAGGCCGCAACTATAACTCATCCTACGTGTGGCCTAGGTGGCATAAGTTTAGCGCCAAACCTTTTGGCCCCAAACAAGAAACCATGACGAGGTTTTGGGTGGCCCAAACTCCCATCTAGGGCTAGGTTGGACTCGTCCATTGGATCATGAACACCTCTAATATGAATCAACAAAAGTTATTATTTGAAATTTTGACCCTTCATAACTTTTGCATATGATATCCAAATGTCACATTTTTTGGTGCGTTGAAACCCCCTTTCATTGCCAACAAGAAAATTGATAATTTGAACATTCTAATAATAGTGAATCGGCACAATAAGAAGAAATGGCAGAACATCTGGCCATTTGGGAAAGCAGATTTGAGCTCCAGCCCTCAATTAAATTCCAGAACATCTGGCCATTCATAACCTGAACTGTAACAGTAATTTAGTTGAATTCTGAAATGACTGGAGCATTGAACATTCCAGTTCATTTAATTCAAGTTCAGTTCATGAATTTGGCCCTCTGTTCATTTCGTTCAGTTACATTTCGTTCCAATAATT
The DNA here is from genome assembly GCA_963920665.1 of Straminergon stramineum. Lineage (NCBI taxonomy): Eukaryota > Viridiplantae > Streptophyta > Bryopsida > Hypnales > Calliergonaceae > Straminergon > Straminergon stramineum. The sequence continues at coordinate 14,473,729 of OY987269.1, read as the reverse complement.
CAGCTCAAATTTTACAGTTTTTTAAGCTCCTCATTTCATTTGATCCATTTTTCTAGTTAATTTAGCCCTGAGTTCATTTGATCAGTTTTATAGTTAATTTTGTCGTCACTTAATTTAGCTCAGTTTATACAGTTAATTTAGCCCTCAGTTATTGACTGTATTGACTGTATCAGTTTGTACAGTTCATTAGGTTTCACCCCTAAATTTCTTTGATGTTTAGAGGTCCAAGACTACTTGAAAGCACTTGTCCTCAAAGCAAGGCTAAAATCTTCATCTACATTTATATTTTAAGGGATCAAAATGTAGGATCTTTTCCTTTAAATATAGGCTTTTGTAACCCTTCCAAGATGTGAAGTTCTTTCCTTCAACATTCTAAGGAAAAAACACATATGTCCCATAACTCCTTCACTTTAGTCAAAATATTGGAAAATGGATTGACAATTTATGTAAAAAAGTAAACCCAAAAATTTTCATATTCATCATTAAAAGAAATTAGAAAGAGGTAAGTGGTATCGAATGAAAGAACAAACTAAACCTCTGATAACTTTTACAAGAAATTGAGAATTGCTAATTCCAATGGTGAGAATGATATAGTAAACAATTAGTATCTATTCTTTCTTTTTTCTTTGAAAATTTTAAAACTTGAGTTCAAAAAATGGTTGTAATTGATTTTTCTACTTTTATTGCCCCCCCCAAAAAACTCTTCATAACTTTCCCCTCATTATTCAAAATTGAAAGATACAAATGTTTTTGAGTATGAATCACTCTATACTCTTTAATGAAATTAGTTAATATTTGTTTAGAATATACTTTGTGCTCAATGCTTTAACATTGAAATTGAAACTCCCCCGTCTAAGTTTTGCAATAATTATTGGAATGACAAGAAACAAAGCTTCAAATAGATTAGGATGACTAGACAATTTTATACCAAAACTATAAATTATGAAGTTAGCATAGTTTGCCCAGGTTCTAGGAAATCCAAAGTGGATTTTTAATTTTGTAGGGGCTGAAAAGATGAATATGACAATTTTTTGGGTTAAACTTTTTTTTGAAGTATTTTAAAATTATCATTTTTATCATATTGACAAAAACACTCAAGTTGTGAGACATTTATGTGTTTTTCAAAAATTATTTGAGGATAGAACTTCACTTTCATTTGTCAAAAACTAGTAAATTCTACTATTTGAAATTCAATATTGACCCACAATTGGATAGAAGGGGGATGAATGAGTTTTGGTAGCTTGTTCTCATGTGGTCAACGTCTATATTGTTTTTGGCTATTTGGTGCACCTTTGGGCTACCAAAATTTTTATGTACTACTGCATTCACATTGCACAATATGAGTAGGGTCTGATTGGAGTGGGGATGTGGGATCTGATTGACCAATAAATTAATATTGTTGTATACCTAGTACAAAGCCTCACCATTACATGGTTCTTGTTCAAATATTTGCACTTCTTCCCTCCCTTCCCTTTTAGGGGCATTCATGCTCCTCCTCAGCCTTCTTTGCAGATCACTGTTCATCACTCATACAAAGCATTTGGATTGAAGTTAAATTGTGCTCTTAGTCTGTTGTTGTTAATTTCAAACATCAAGTTTGCCTCCATTTTGTGGAAATGTACTATCACATAGAATCAAATGAAGAAGATTGGACTAGATTTTAGCAGATTGAGAGCACCCACTAGGAGCTTGGCAACTTATTGAGCTGCAACAATTCCAAGGCCCTAAGGGCATTAACCCATAAATGCCAATGCGGACTTTTTTCGTCCGATGAATAACAAGAAGGTAATCTGTAGGAAGTAGGAATGCATTTTTTCATCTTTTTTTTTTAACACAATCGTGGAGATGTGATACACCATGAAGGGCCAAAAGTAGTATCATTTGGATGCATTCATATTTTTAGAACGCATGGACACAGAGAAATTGACATAGAATTGACACGGAAATACACGTGCATGGTGTTAGGCTGGAGGCTGCCCTTCTTGCAATTTTGATGAGGGCAACTGGAAATGCAGGCTTCCGCAACACTGGGCACTCACGGTCAGACAGTGGATGTTGAATAGTGCGTAGCCCACCTTTCCCCTATGGTTACCAATCCAACATTTAGGGGTTAAATCTATCTAGAAGACAATAAAAGGTAAAACAAAGATTGTATTATTTGGCACAAGACCTATTGAAACAGCTAGATCTTGATGAAAGTCCATCATACAAAGTCTCCACCACACATGAACACATTTGAGGGTCAAAATTTCTCGTGATCACCCAGAAAATTGTCTCACAAGGTTTTCTGGTCCTCAATATTCAGTTAAGTATTATGCCTGCCCAGGTCCTGCTACGGTTGTAGCCATGGCAGTAAGGCTGCTGATAAACAAAGTTCTAGATAGAGCTTGCAACAAGCCATCACTAAAGCACTTGTCCTCATTCATCAAGCACATCTTGTAAGGATGTAAGACTTTGGATATTAAATTCCTTTTACACTTCAGTTCTTCAGATGGGGATTGAATTTGGGCAAGTGAGCTTAGTTGTAAGGGAGGGGGTGCTTTCTTCATTGTTGACAATACGGTAGTCAAGATGAATTCACTAAGCTTGTAATGTGAAACAATACATTAGGGAGCTCACTTCCTGACATGGCAAAAAACTTGCACGAATTGTACCAAATTCCAATCTCCTTCTTACTCTTCCTTTATGTGAGTCCTTGGATTTTTAAATGTCTCATAGATGGTGTTTTCACATTTTTGAATTGATTATTACATTAGTGGCACCTGATCCTCATGGAGAAGCAAGCTTGAATGTGTTCCCTATCTCACATTCTTGTTTAGGGTTATAGGATTGAATGCTAGTCATCCTAGATACCCAAGTGAAGGTCAAATTCAACAAAAATTAAGTCATTTCTATAAAAATAAGTGCCTCATATCATCTTGTGAATGGTGTGAGGTGACGTGGACCTCTATGAATCTAACGAGGAAATTCCATTTCAGCACCTAAGTGCTAAATTAGACCTTCACTTACGGTATGAGACATCCTTGAATGAATTCTTTTGAAATTACATTATATTGCTTTGCAGAGATCATAACATTTAGTAGCATGTACTATTAGTGCCTTGATTCTACTAAACAATAGATGGTGTCAAATATTCCACACCCAACAAGTATTCATCAATAAATAGGTCGATAGGTGGAGGCTCAATGTGATGAGCAAGGTGCATGAAGGAAAGGCAATGGGTATAAAGACTATTGAATGTTTTCAATAAAAATATCATAAAAAAATTTTAAAAATAGACTTTCAAATTTCACTGAAAATGGAATTTTGGTTTTTTAAAACTGAAATTTGGTATGCTTGATTGGGATTGTGTAAGGATGCAATGATAATTAGGCTTGCTAAAACATACCAATTGAACTCTTTATTATACATAAAGAATTGAATGGCTCAAATCGGCTAATTATAAGATTATTGTACTCAATTGTAAATGGTGTGAAATATTCCACACTCAATAGTTATTCATCAATAGCTAAGTGGATAGGTGGAGGCTCAATGTGATGAGCAAGATGCATGAAGCAAAGGCAATGGGCATAAGGACTACTAAATGTTATGATGGATAGCATTGTCAAGAGAGCCACCTCAAGCCACTATTGATGTTGATGATTGATTGCTACACTTTGTAGTGATTTGAGGATTCACACATTTTAATCTCAATTAATTTCATTTTTGCCTATCCTCCTTTTAATTAATCACTACCTATTTCTCTCCATTAAAGTAAAAGTCAGTGGAACACAATGCCAAATACATTATAGCCTAAAAGTAAAATATGAAAGAAATGTGAAATATTTCAACACAAAATTTCAAATTTTGAAGAATATACACATTTAAATCTCAATAAGTTATTAATATACCCCTACAAAACTTACAAAGATTATGGCTTCTTTCTATATATATGACAATCTAGAGATGGCTAGAGACATATTTATCTACAAAATCACTTGCACAAAACATCACGAATTCATATAGGTCAATCAATAGATCCCCAAAAGAAATACAACCAACATAAATCAAATTTGTCAACTCACATGAAGTTTGACACAAAGAAATATAAAATCCTTTGAAGAAATCTTTAGAATGAAAGTGTTGTACAAATCTAAGAATAAGAATGAATAATGAATTGTCATTCTGTTATTTAGATCCTGAGGTTGTCATACTAAACATCTCAAAAGTATTGATTGGTGATTTGTTGGAGAATCAAATCAAGGCGTAGGGAAGGTAGTTCTAGATTGAAGGAACTCTTCTAATGTGAAAATTGGTCTGCAACCTTGGATTGGTTTTCGAAAAGAAATAAAAGATCAAAGTCCATTTTGAGTGTGCATAAGGTAAGAGCACCCAATGGCGTCCTTGTACCCGATGGCGTCAGACTCTACAGAGTATAATCATTTCAGGCTGTAAATGTAAGTAGACAATAGAGAGCTTAATTTTTTGACCTAAAATGATAAGAAGTCTAATGTTCAACTACATTTATGTTCTAGAATGAATTCCTGTCCTAGAGTCTAATGCCATTGGGTGCTCTTACCTTAATTTGGGATTTGCTTTGGAAGTTTGGCCATCCTTGAATGATCCAACCCATCTTGATTTCACAAGGTAAAGCAATGTGGAAGGGAGCATGGACAGAGTCTAGAAGTGGCTTGGAAACTCAATGGGAACAATTTTTATAGACTTGTGATTAATACTTTGTGTGTGGGTTGAAAGTCAAGCGTTAGTCAAGTTTTTTGGAAATTGTTGACATTGTTGTTATGGTTGGTGAACTAAACAAGAATTTCTCTTCATGTTTTGAGGCTCCTCTCATACACAACTTGGAGTTGAAATTTGGAAAATGGATCAAATGTTGAATGCTGTTTTTTCAAAGTGATTGAATTGTGTGAGGTAACTACAATTAAAGTTGCACAAATAAGCTTTGTGGTATAACCAATATGATCTAGAAAATGAGAAACAAATTTTGCACATTCATGAAGGACAATGAATCAAAATGCAAGTGTCTCCATAATTTTTTGGATGCATTGTGAATTAGTTAAAGAATTTCAAAGATGCAAAGTGTAGGGTGCTAAATGTATCGTGTAGGTTCACAATGCCAAAATCCATTTGATGCACATGAAGAAATGACACTAGTAGTATCAAAACATTTTATAGAAAAAAAAGTAAAAACAATAAAAAGTTAATCCCAAATCGACCACTTGCAAGGTTGACACCTCTACAATACCATAAATAAAGTTGCACGCTCCTTGAAATGGCCCCAAACTCCACCTTGCACTTGTCTTTGTAATGCACACCATTTGGGGTATCTTCACCATTTAATTTCCCTTCAAAAATAGGGGTTGATTTTGGGGAGTGGTCCATTTTAGGTGCAATTATTGTAGATTAGAATTTTCCATCGAACAAAAACATGAGCATTCGTTCCATGGCCATAGGGCTAGTTGCATGGTCTAAGCGCTATAGTGCATTGTCATAGGGTGGTTTGCATGGTCGTAGGTTACATTTCAATCATGGTAATAGGTCTTCAAACCATGGTTTGAGAAATTTTATATCTTGCATGGTGATGGTGTATTTACATCTATGGTTTTAATATTTGTATTCCATGGTCATAGGTCTATCTTTGGGATTAATTCTTGAGCATGATTGAAAATTGGACCTACATTAGCATGTAGTTTTGGTGCCATTTCATCTTGCATGTTTGTTTTGGACTATTTGATGTGAGATTGGATTTCAAAGCTAGAAAGGGAAAAGATATAAATATTGGTATAAATCTAAACCTCATACTTTGGCACACTGGGTCTATTTGACGCAGAATTCAAAATCATTAAACATTGAGCACTAAATGTGATGTATAGGCTCTACAAAGGGAGCAAGACTAGACAAAATTGACCTAAACATTTCAAACCGCTATCTTGGAATTTTAATTAGGTGATAGTGCATACATTTGCATGACAAATTGAGCTCAAAACATTAATTGATAAGAGACATAAGCCATATAATGATAAAGTATTTAACCTTTCCTATTGAAAAAAACTCTTACACTAGTGGTCCTAGGTTTTGTTGAATTGATCAAAACCTAGACTATGGGAGTTGCCTAACACCAACGCATTTTCTAGTACACTTGTCATGAGTTGGAGGTGGTCTAACTCCAATGCATTTGTCATCCAAGTGAAGTTGTTTCACTCCAATGCACAAATCCACCATCTAAAGATATCTATCTCTAGGTAGTCTTTGCATGCACACTAGTGTGCATTCTATCATGAATTAATTCATCTATCAATAAATTCATCCATCCAAGCTCATGATAGAGACTTTATCTTTGTAAAGTCCTTTCTATTTTGCAATATGAGAATGGATTGTTATAAAGCTTGGAAATGTGTCAATGAAGTCTTCAAAACCATGTTTTGTAAGGAGAGTATCATGTGGGCAAAATAATTGGATGAATAGTGGTGAAACATCCTTGAAACTTGGATAATTACAAAAATTGCTTGAACTCCCGGTACCAAAGCAATTGTCCAACTAAAAAAATTAGACTAGTTCAATGTCACCTTGTATCTATACTTGAATGTACTTGCATCGACAACCCGAGGTTGCCCCTACCATCATGCATTCATCATCTTACACTAGTTGACCCAAAGTCGCCTCACAAAAAGCTACTTGCACCCTAAACTCAGAGTCATTCTAAATGATGTGTCTTAAATCCTATATGCCACAAACAACAACACACTATAGAAGACAATGGAAGTTACCACAAGGTGAAACATTAAGTTCATTTTATTCTTGTATCTAATATAATAGGTGCATGTCTAACTAGACACACCACAAGATTCAACAACACCTCACCAAAATCTAAATTAATACTAGACTAGACTACTTTGGCAATATGTATCCATGGTCTCTTCTTTGTAATAGTAAATCTCTCCTCCTTGACTTGGTGACGTGTACATTTAGTTCAAAAGAAGATGTTAGAGTTCCTCATTTGATTTGTGGTTTTCCAGTTTCTAGATTCTCTTTTGTGGCTACAAGAGCTCTAGTTCCAAACACTAGAAGAAAAACGTGTCTACCACAACTGACAAAAATGTGACTAAGTGTCCTATACAACTATTCTACAACTATAAACCTCTCTATTTGCACCAAATTCTTACGTCATTGTTTTACATCAATAATACAATGTTTTAGTTGCAAAGTAGTTGTAGAATGAAGTGAACACATTGCTTTAATTGCAAGGAGTCATAGAATGAAGTGTAGGATTACGAGAGTTGTAATATAGTTCAAATTTTGAATGAATGTGAATTATTCTCCATCTAATATTCATCATAGTTGTCAATGTGGACAAGTCTATAGTTTGTGCAATCCACCATGTCTATCTTTAGTAGGAAAAACGACTAGAAATTGATTGCAACTATGAAATGTTGATAGTTGTTTCCTAATTGAATCGTATTCGTTTTGTATTTGTTTTCTAGTTGTTTCTTAGTCTTTTCCTAATTGTCTCCTAGTCGTTTCCTAGATGTATCTTAGTCATTTTGGAGTCATTTTTTAATTTGTTTCCTAGTTGTGCCTAATTGGGTCCAAAGTCATTTCTTGGTTTTCTTCAATCATTGTACTATATCAATCATCAAGAGTACCATTAGATTGAACATATAAGACTTGAATGGAAGTTGTTGTATTTTAATATAATGAGTTTTGTTAATAGAATTCTATGATTTCCACATTTTCTAGATTTCTATAGTGTGTAGATTTCTACATTCTATAGAAATCTAAAAATATTTAAAATCCAATTTTAAAAAAAATCTATGAAATGGTAAAATATCCTAAACCATTGAAAGTTTTTAAATATCAATATTTGAGTTTAAAAAAAAGCTAAATCTGAAATCTATGAATCATTGAGATTAAAATTGACAAATTTGCAAATCTATAAGTCATTGACAAGTTGAAAATGAGTCACAAAGAAATCATAAATGAGTCCCAATGAAGTCAGAGATGAGTCATAAGCAAGTCATACCCTAATCACAAATGAGGTGCACTACTCATCAATTGAGTGACCGACCTCATGAGGTAGCAAATAGGATATAAGCACCCGTATCAGAAAAGTTCATCGATGAAGTTCCAAATAAGTTATCACGACTTGCAACTACAATTCTACATGCAACTTGTCCACTACAAGTTGGGGCTCCAAATTAGAACCTGTCACAAAATGTCCTAAGCAATTCAAAATCAATTGCTTTTCTTAGTCACAAAACCCTTCATTTTCTTCAGTTTAAACCCTCTTCTTTAGGTGGCAATATGGGAGTCTATTGGATGCACAACGTGTTGGAGATCTTTGTCGTTCAAAGTGACTTCTTGAAATTTATAGAGAAGAGCAAGGAGATATTGCTACTCTCAATCAACTCCACCACCTCCATTGTGGGCTACTCTATGAAAATAAACCTCAAAGATGGATTGTAGACAATTTTCTACATTGTGTGTCGACTCCTACGTCCTTTTGTTCACCTTCTTCAACAAGGAGGATAAGACCTTTGGCCTCGTTCTATTTGCACTCTTTGTCCCTTTCTTGCCTTCCTATTGAGGGCATTGGAAATCTAATAAAGGAAACGTCACGATATCTTAAGAGCTCACACTAATGTTTAGCTCAAGCTGGTATAAGGTCTATACATAGTGTCAAATAGCCTTAAGACTCCATTCTCTTTCTTCCTCTATAGGGAATTATAGAACTTCTTGCATTCTAAAAAAACCCTTGGGGTGTCAAATCCCATACAATAAGTTTATATTTCTTCATCTCCTATTTTCAATTACTAGTAAATTTAGGATATTGAGATTTTTTATTTTGATTGATATAAGCTAAGATTTTTCATGAAATTTTTGACCATATATAACTTATTAAAATATGAAACTAAGTCAATAAAAAAAACAATCAATACATAGAAGAGAGGAAAAAACAATTCAATTTTTCCAACTTTTTAAATAATGATTAATATAATATGATAATTTTTCAAAAAATATTACACGTTAGAAGAAGATATGATAATGATAGTTCTCGAATCTAAGTGAGATTTCATTTTAATGAAATTCGAAGGTTACATTTATCCTAAAAATTATCTTAGAAGTGTTCTCCTTACACATATCATAGGCTTATCATAACTTCATAACCCATCCTTAATGACTTATTAACCACGGTCCTTTCAACACATTATTTGAGAGTTGCTACTTGAAGAAATGTAATCAATACAAATGAGCACTTTGTTCATTGAAAGTTGTTGTAACTATCCCCTTAACATGCTTGCTTGCTTATATCACATAGTATTTGTGTATTGTATATGGAACTCAAATGGACTTCAAAAGCTCTCAATAGTGTCATATTTGATTATCCCCTTCATTGCCAATGAAAATCAACATATTTTCACATTTTATTGGATTACGGGTTGCATGGATGATGTCATTGTTAAATCTTAGTCGTGATATATGTGCTCTTAACATTTGTATTATTTCTTCTCGGTGTATTTGGTGTTTTTGACATATGCCATAAGCCACTTAGCATGGTTCCCATGACATACTATAGTCCCAAGCTATAAAGTAGGTTTTTGAGCCAATGTAAAGCCTTGTGTGACATTGGTAGGGATGCATTATCTCACAAACCATCCAAATTGAATGGAAATCTTTGCATTTTGGTTTCGATTGGACATGAGTTCCATCTCACTTGCATGTTTCATTTGGATGTAATAGTGATAGTGTTTAGGCACTCATAGAGACATTGGTACATCAATGTTGTTTTTATTCACACTTTGGCAAATATTGACATGATGTGACCTTGGTAGAATGTACATGTTTGTGCACGATATATAGTTTCACATTCAAGAGAAGTGCTATGATTTTAATGACTCAATATTTCTAAAAAGAAATAAAAATTATAAAAGAACAACACACTTACACACAAAACTTAGGTTTAATTGTAATCCATGTAACCAATGATGAAAACAATTCTCAATAGATTTCATTAAATTGTCTTCACAATCCAAAGTTTAACCACATACTATGCATTCAAACTTCTTACAAACTACATCTATAAATCATTGGCTTCAATTTTCCAACAATAGCTTCCACTTTGTAAAACAATCTAGGCACAAATCATATTCACTATTGAAAGTAGCCTCTGCCTTAAAGTGAGGTCCAATTATGGGAGTCACTTTGCATCCATCACAAGTGATTCCATAATGATGATGACCTTTGGTGCAAAAGAATTTGCCTTCAAGATTAACCAATGCAATTAGTGGAGATGATAGAGCCAACATATACGGTCCCAAATTTGGACGATCATTCCAACAAAAAATCCATATCGAAGGTGTGCAACCTAGATTCTTTGGTAAAGACCTTTACAAAACACAACGATTCAAATTGAGTTCCACCAAATGATATAACTTCTCAGCATCCTCTGGCATGGTCACCGAGCATGAACACCATCTGAAATCTAGAGTAGTCGAGGAAGACAAGTTCCCAACTTCCTTGGGCAAGGCCACCAAGCTTGAACATGATCTCAAATCTATGGTTGTCAAAGAAGAGAAGTTCCCCACTTCCTTTGGCATGGCTACCAAACTTTTATACCAAATCAAATCTAGAGTGGTCAAGGAAGAGAAGTTTCCCACTTCCTTTGGCAAGGCCATCTGGATTCTACACTCTCCTAAATTTCTAGTGGTCAAAGAAGACAAGTTCCCCACTTCCTTTGGCAATGCCACCAAGCTTTCATAGTTATTAAAATCTAATGTGGTCACAGAAAACAAGTTCTCTACTTCCTTTGGCAAGGCTGCCAAGCTTGAACACCAGTTCAAATCTAGAGTGGTCAAAGAAGACAAGTTCCCCACTTCCTTTGGCAGGGCTCCCAAGCTTGAACATCAAAACAAATTTAGAGGAATCAAGGAAGACAAATTTCCAACTTCCTTTAATTTGGTAAGGCCTTCTTGTTCGAACATTCATTCAAATTTAGAGTGGTCAAGCAAGACAAGTTACTCACTTCCTTTGGCAAGGTGACCAAGCTTGATCACCGAACAAAATTTAGAGAGGGGAAGGATGGTAAGTTCCATACTTCCTTTCGCAAGGCCGCCAATTTGGAACACTATGTCAAATCTAGAGTGGTCATGGAAGACAAGTTCTCCACTTCCTTTGGCAAAGCCTCCAAGCTCCAACACTGACTCAAATCTAGAGTGGTCAAGAAAGACAAGTTCCCCACTTCCTTTGGCAAGGCCGCCAACCTTGAACACCCACTCAAATTTAGAGTGGTCAAGGAAGACAAATTCCCCACTTCCTTTGGCAAGGCCTCCAAGCTTGAACACTCTGTCAAATCTAGAGTGGTGAAGGAAGAGAAGTTTCTCACTTCTTTTGGCAAGGCCACCAAGCTTGAACACCTACACAAATCTAGAGTGGTCAAGGAAGACAAGTTCCCCACTTCCTCTGGCAAGGCCGCCAAGCTTGAACACCCACTCAAATTTAGAGTGGTCAAGGAAGACAAGTTCCCCACTCCCTCTGGCAAGGCCGCCAAGCTTGAACACCGACTCAAATTTAGAGTGGTCTAGGCAACGACGCTAGCGTGTGAGCTTGGAGCCGTGAGCCTGTGAGCTGTGAGCATGGAGTATGTGAGCCTAGAGCCCCCAAAACTTTTTTGGAGCAAAAAATTGCCCCCAAATTTTTTTTGTTCATTTTTTCTCCCCAAATGGACAAAAATTTCCTATTTTTAGTAAAAATTGTGACCTATGACCGTGTCCCCTAAAACCGTGGACTCTGGAATGAGTTCTTTTTTATTCTTCAGAAATTGCTTATTATTATGGGAAAAGATTGTCAAATTTGATTGGGAAATTGCAGCACTTAGTTCAATATTTACAGTGGGAAATATGCTAGATGGTTTCAGTATTATACATAGATGCCATTTGGACACAACTTAGTTGTGTTGTTTTCACTACCTAATTTGAATACATAGGATTTGGTGTCTGAATATCCTAGAACAATTGGGATTCTTCATGTGACTTTGTGTAGGCTGAGTACAAAACCTCAAGGTTTGGGTGAGATGATGAGTAGAAGCCATGGTGGATTTAGGATCGGCATTTGACTCGAATCTTAAGTTTTGGTGGTTTACATAATTTACAATTATAAAATTCATTTCTCTTCATAATTGTAAGAACTGCCAAAATGTTGACATCCTCCCCCAAATTGTAGGGAATGGAGAAGATAAATGAAATGTGAAAAGAAAAAAACCCGGGGAATGCAAAGAATGAGGAAAGGTGAAAAAATGGGGAAAAAACCCAAGGGACAAAAATTTAAAAAATCGAAAAATGAATGGGAACACATTGGAAGTAAAAAGACTATGAAGATGTTTTGAAAGTACGAAAAATACTTGGAAATATAGTCATTTCCATGAATAGGAAACAAAGCACTTCACTTATGAAACATGCTTCTATATTTCATGAATGCATTAACATTTTTCCTCTATACACTGCAAATCATTTCAATTGGAATATATGGGAATGAGTACTATGTAATTGAAGTACGCGGATAAATGTAGCCATGCCTATTCTGGAAGTGTAATGATTCTTGCTCGAACTAGGAGTACCTTCAATTCATTGAAGCTATAACTAGGTGCATGAATGAATTTGTCTTCATGGATGTCCATCTTGCAAAAGTACCTATACAAGTAGTATAGGTGTTTGCAATTCACGTATTGTTGTCGACCTCCAATAGCTGAAACAACCATATTCATGAAGTTTGGGCATGTGCAAGTGGGGAACATACCCATTGTAATTCGATAGATGTTTTTGTTAGTGTCTGTCCCTGTCTTAAGCGCCACTATTGCACCAAGGCCTGGGAAGGGGAGCAAGGTGACTCCGACTATTTGTCCTCTAACATTTGCTGCACTTTCCCACTTGTTCCGTTGTTCCGTGGTTGGTGCATTGGCTATCCTTCGAATGGTTTGGTTGTTCCTAACCGTTGGATATGCATCCGGGTTCTTTGGCGTTGGTTGGTCGTAGAAGATAGTTTGGAAAACCTTCGACATGGTGAAGAGTCGGCGTGGGGACAATGTCGGCCTTTCTTGAAGGTGAAAGCCTACATGTTGCAGCAGCAGAGTCTCCTCCCTATTGAGGTTGGTCCCACTGAGAACGGGCCACACCTCTGGTACCTCAGGCCAATCAATGACTCACTTCCTTTTCGTACCTTTTACACATCGTTCAATGTCATCCCAACAGAACCAGAAGTCGACCACCACCTCCCGTTTGCTCCCATAATCTTCTTTTTGGCCTTGATAGGTTGGAGCTGGTGTTCCCTTCCTTCCCCTTGCAATTTTGGAGGAGCACCTCATGTTGGTGGTCCGTTGTTGAGCGTGGCATTTTGCATTGGACTTGTGGCTGATCCTAGCAATGTGCCACTTGGAGGTGTCACAGTCACTTTCAAATGCCGTAGTGACATGTTTAGGGTTCTGGGTTTGAGGTTGTTCACTTGGGCCCTCCAAAGATTGAAAAGAAGCCGTTGTGGACCTGGTTCTCACACGCGGTTGAGAGAAGTTCACTTTGTCTGGTCTATGTGAATCTCTGGCATCACCGATGGGTATGTCCAACTTCCTCTTCGTGCTCCCAAAGATCTCCTCTCCTTCCAAGTGTGGTATTCTTGTTCCCACCTCCTTTGCTCCAGGCAACGTGTTCAACGCTTCTTCGATTTTCTTGGGACATCCACTACGTCTCGTAGCTCTGAGTTTGAGCTCCCCCTTGGACGGCCCTGATCCAGATGCATGTCCTCTGAGGTAAGCCCGATAGTTGGTCATTTGCATCCATGCACGAATGCTGTCATCGCAGGTTGCATCGAAGAGGTTGTTTCCTCGCTTTCCTGACATTTGAAGCCATTTGTTGTGAACCGTTTTGGACAAATTGTAGAAAGGTAGGTCAGTCATCTCCTCCAAACTCAATTTCTACAAATCCATCCATCCATAACACATGAGTGAGGACATCCAATTTCATATTTGAGGGCCAGGCCGATGTGATCATCCTAGACTCATTGCAAATGTATGAACTTCATTTGCTTATAGAGGAAGACGTTCGTGAATGTAAAAATACAAAAGAGATTATTCTCTCTATGAATGAGCACTACACGAGACGTCTACCTTGGAGGAAAAAGACTGACATGAGATTTTGCGGAGGGGGTCCAAGAGCTCCTTTTTGAGTGGGAGTCTTTAAAAAAAGAGTAACATTTGGGAGCCCAGAACCTTCAGTCGGATCCGACTAAGGCTTGGGTGCCCTATCCCTAACCCCCCATTTGGGTCCCCCCTCACATGCTCATCAATGAATTCATAAAATGTAAAAGTAATTCCTACTGGAATATTCTCAATCAAAGTCTCCATGTACATGCCTCTAAGTTTGGAGGGTACACCTCTATTTTTAAACAACCACTTTAAATAGAGGAGAATGGATACTTCAAAATCAGCTTACGAAGTCACTTACCATAGTCATGAAGCCTCCCCATTGTAGGTATCAAAAATGCCAGAAGGCTAGCCAGTGGTCCAAGTGATGAAGATCTTCTTCACTTGCAGCACCCGACGACAACCACCAAGATCGAATTGCGAGGTATTGCCTCTCTGCTTCTTCAACAGTCTTGAATTCTTTGTATTGTTTGCAAAGGGTAATGTGTTGTTGTTGGAATGCTTCCTTGATGTGCTTCTGGGTATGCTTGTGGAGTGAACTACTTCAATGCAGCAAACACGTTCTCTCGCGATTCTCTATTTTCTCATCGGGCGACCCACTTCCGTAGACAATCCGTGCCGCATTCCAATTGGCCATCGCACTATCTGCCATGAATCCTTTGAAGTTGGTGTGTTCCACTCCATGTCTTGCCATGATCGTGTTTAGAGATCTCCAGAACTGGACTTGGATCTCCGTATTCTCCGATTGCATATCGCAGGTGGCCACGGTCATGACTTTTTTGTACTCCGCATCGTACACGTGACATGCCATGGTGCTCCGCTCGTTGACGCGTCTGACGTGGTCAAACATTATCCATGCGTTTTGTAAATCCCCTCCTGGTTGCATTCGTTTGACGAGGTCCACTCCACTTCCGGGTCCTTCTGTGAGCATTTTGAAGAGGTAGACCTTCTCCCTTCCCTATCCTGGGAAGACATTGTCATGTATGAACTCGAACTTTGACTCTTTCTTCATTGTCATGATGTTGCCGATGACCCCTCCCTTATTGTTGGAGCGAAACGATGATATGACATTCCTAATGTTCGGACTGCTAAGATATTGGAATCGATCCATCACTTCCTCTAGTTCCTCTCCCTTCAACATTTCTTTCTTCCCCTCTCCATTGTGAAACAAATAGTTCGTGAGGAACTCTTTGCTGGCGGAGAGTGCAATTGCAGAGTTGGTGGCCATGGGCGTTTTGGCCACCTGCTATGCAATGAGTCCCGAGATTTTCTCCGTGGAGTCTCTGTACATGCCCTTCGCTATAGGGTGCGTATGATCTCCGAAGTGTATAGCGGCCCTAGTCATTTTTTCATTATCACAATATACGTAGTATATTCTAGCATCACATGTATTCAAGCATAGGGGGGGGGGGCTCTTGCAAACTTTGCATACTAGAGTACAATCTTTTGGAGGAGTCCCTCCTTTAACGAAAGGATAGATCGTGTAACCAGTCCACTCCGTTTCGTTCATTTTGGAAGCCCTTTTTACATAATCGCATTCAGGATTTTGACAAGCAAGGTGTCCGGCGCAGTATGACTTACGGAACTTGAGGTTGTCGGAATTGTGAATGTTCGTGGTCATCAGCTTACACCACGGATGTCCGTCGTACCGCCTGTCCATTCCTTCAAGGTTCTTGGCTGCCGAGGAGGACGACGCAGATCGGCACGGGGGCAATTCGAAGATGACGTCCCCGTTGAAATCAGTCGGCAAGTATTGCACACGATGGTGCTTCACGACGTCAACATCCATGTTGGACAGTTCATTCCGAGAACGCCGCACAGTCGCCAATCTCTTCAAGCACTCCATTATGTTGACTTGTTGAATAGGTGATGGGTGTAGTGGAGGATGTGACAATAGAGATGGGGCTGGACTATTGGAGGGGGTGATCTGTTCTAAGTGGATGTAGGTCTTTTCATTGGTCTCCAAAGAGATTGGACATTGTTGCTTTTCAAGCATCACGTTAGGTGACTCCCCTTCCGATTCACTTGACAATTCTATGATGGATTCTAGTTTCTCTACCTTCACTGATCGTAGAATTGTACTCTCAGGGAGTAGGGGGAAGCCCTCACAAGGCGGTCTAGGTGACACCGTGCGTGCAACATATGGCATGTCGATTGTGGAGTTATCCAACTGTCGACTCCAAATTTCCGTTGAAACCCCTAGCATGGACAGCGGAAGTCCATAAGCCTTATAGTTCCTTGGGGCTAGGTACCAGCAATGGCCATCTCCATCTAGACTCTTGACAACCGAAATGGATTGCACCAATTCACCTGATTAGGACAACTTTTCTTCTTCAATGTAGATGGAGGACTCTACAAATTTGAAGTGTACGTACAAGAGGTGACTCATGACCTTAGCTAATTGTCCATCGTCTACGGGAAACACAAGCGGAGCATCTTGACCATGCATTCTAATACAAGCCATCCTCGTAGAACAAAAGCAGGAGCTGAGGGACGTTGACAGGCAATGGAACTTTAGGATCAGTGAAGGCCCCCAAATTCAAATGGCCTTATGTAGTACCCTTTCATTTTGGAATTTAAATTTGGGTGAGCAATTCATTAATTAGGGTAGGTGTGATAATTAATCATCTTATTTGAGCGATAAAATCCACCGCCAGAGGTAGCTACCCATTATGCACTGCCATCCAAGTATTCATTTATTGCAAGTCCAAGACCTCGGGGAAACTGAAACGGCCTCATCATTTATTTATTGCCGTTCATTAAGTGGAGGCACTAGATTCTTCACCGATGCATTGGAAGAGGAGTAATAATCATTGTGTCGGTTGATCTCGAAATCCCCGACTTATTTAATTGCCTCTAAGTGGCACATTGAAATTTCTGCCAGGAAGTGGAGTTAATACGCTTGGCGGCCCGATGAGCACAAAGGAATTTATCAAATCCATGTCGTATACCTAGGTTGAAGCTTTGAAACAAGTGCATACATTTTGAGTCTCAACTTTGCCATGTCCATTTTAATTGGTGGCCATCTCATAGGTTGTGGAGAGGAGAAGGAGGTTTCATGTAGAGTTCTTTGCCCTTATGCTTGGAGAATCCCTAGGAGCTGAACTCGTGCCCATTGACGTGAGGAGTAGAAAGAGGCGTCGTAGTTTTTTTTTCTCCTCCTCCAAGGCTCTGAAGAAGTCCAGGATGAACAAGAAGAAGGTAGTGTCTTGAACTTCTCAGTCTACACCTGGAGAGTTGAGGAAGTCCCTTCGCTTTTCTGGTGGCGGAAGTAGTGGAGAGGATGGCCCCGTACCAAAAAATGTTCGTGGAAGTCAGTCCATGCTAGAGGAATCAAGTGTCAACCGGAAGCAAGAAGAAGACAACTCCGGGGCCACTGTGAGTATTAATTCCATTTTTGCAATTTCATTGTTCTAGTCCCAAGTGACATACTCCATTTTCTTCTTGTGCAAAGGAGGTTTAGGATTCTAGAAATCAGTGTGTCCAATGTGTTTGGAAAATATAACAATTAGGAAAATATAAGATCCCGTAGGGGTACTGAATTACCCTTAAAACACAGTTTGGGGCGAACTGTGGATCCCCTGAGAGAAACGAAAGATTCCTCTCCGTTGCAAGAGGAAGTCTTTTGGGGAAGAAAAGTAGGCTCTGACTGTAGAGAAGTAGCAAGCCGTTTTTACGGTTACGAATCATGCTCTTCTTTTGTGAAATTCGGCATATAGAAAATTAAAATCCAAGGGATGTGTAATTGACGACTTCCACTCAACTGGTCGAATTATTTTGTACAATTTGAGAAGATAGAAACATGATAGACCTTAAACACACATGAGATACGCAGATTAAAAATGTCGTCCATTCTCTGGTCTAAGCACGGCGAAGCCCAGGTAAAGCCCCGTGGGTCCTTGCATAGTCGTGACCACTATGTGCATGGCAACAGTTTTGCATGGCCGCATTTCCTTGTTCACATTCTCAGAGAGGTCGAGATTTCGAGAAGTGCATGCACTTTGTGATTTGAGTAAGGGGGTTGGTGGAGAGATAAGGGAATCCGAAAATAGAGAGAGGATCGGCCGACCCATGCCCCTTCCCCGCAATTTGTAGTTTCCTCTCCCTAGGATGAGGCGCGCCGAAGTCGGCCGCGGCCTGGGCCGCCCGCCTAGTCCTCCTGTTCCGCCCCCCTGCACATTGCCGAAAACCCCGTCTTGGGTGCGGCCAACCTCCCCCTTCGGAATCCTGAATCTCAAATTCCAGAAAGAATATGTTATTCATGCGAAATTCTCACCCAGCATCCGCCATGACACGCACGTAGAGGGAGGAAAGTGCGCTTGGAAAGCGAATAACACGAAGCCGCGCCAAAGATGACGTGAAGGACGTGGAAGGAACGCCAACGTTGCGGCCACGCAAGCATGGTGGCGAACAGAAGGTTCGAATTCATGCCCATTCCCACAACACAAAATCTGTTGTTGAAGCCTTGGTTCAAGAATTCGAAGAAATCATGGGACCCTGTGGATCTCAATTCTTTTCTCAACACCCCTATGGGCTCTCGCGGCGCGGACAGAGGGTCCGCTGTGAAGGTGGGAACTCGCGGTGCCCCTGCGTGGCGTGTCTCTATGCCCCAATCTATTGAATCAGTGCGAGTCACTAGCCGCTGTTGGATGCGGTCCTACCTTCGTGGGCCAGGCAAGCGATCCCCTACCTTTGAATTCTAGTTTCAATTGTCTCCCTTGCTCTTTGAAATTTGATCAAAATCTTTTAAGGTCCCACTTTCAGGGGGTGGAGCAGGCACGCCCAGAGGATCAGTCGGATCCGACTTGACTCTGGTAGGTGCCAGCTCCACCCCCCGGAAATGGGACCCTATGGATCTCAATTTTTTTTCAACACCCCTGTGGGCTCTCGCGACGCGAACAAAGGGTCCGCTGTGAAGGTGGGAACTCGTGGTGCCCCTGCGTGGCGTGTCTCTATGCCCCAATCTATTGAATTAGTGCGAGTCACTAGCCGCTGTTGGATGCGGTCCTGCTTTCGTGGGCCAAGCTAGCGATCCCTTGCCTTTGAATTCTAGTTTCAATTGTCTCCCATTGCTCTTTGAAATTTGATCAAAATTTCATATGGTCCCACTTTGAGGGGGTGGAGTAGGCACGCCCAAAGGATCAGTCGGATCCGATGTGACATTGGCAGGTGCCAACTCCACCCCCCAGAAATGGGACCCTATGGATCTCAATTTTTTTTCAACACCCCTGTGGGCTCTCGCGGCGCGGACAGAGGGTCCGCTGTGAAGGTGGGAACTCGCGGTGCCCTTGCGTGGCGTGTATCTGTGCCCCAATCTATTGAATCAGTGTGAGTCACTAGCTACTTGTGGCAGCATGAAATTTTAATTTTCTTGGTTTTACTTAGTAATACTAACTGGATAGCTAGATAGGGGTATCCGGATTTGGTTAAGAAACCATAAGGAGCGGAAATAGAGGTGGGAAATAAGATAGTGGGAAGATCTACTCAATCGATTTTCTAAGAAGTGAACGGATAGGAGCGGATGTCTGACCAGACAGGGATGGACCGGATACCTTAGACAAACTGAATCCGGATTAGGTCAGGATGAGGTGGCAGGGAGTCCAACGGCTATGAAAGAGCTAGAGCTACCTAGATCAAACTCTTTCTCATTTTCGTTTGCCCAACGCTATCTGTGCTCTACGTTTGCATCTGCGCCTATCACTTAGTTTCCCGTGACAGTCTTTTATGCCAGTGTCCGTTGTGAGACTTGTGGTCTTTGAGTGTTCTAGCTTTAATTGCCGGTTGAATATCGGGGAGCGAAAGCGAGAACGAGACATGCGGCTAGGAGAGACAGTGAGGGAGTATCGGAAAGGATCCCGAGTACACTCACCCGTGTCCATGCCGTTGCTTAGGAGGGGTAGAGGCGGACAGGTCAGCTCACCACCAGCGGAGGTGAAGCTCCGGAAGGTAGTTCCGGTGGTTCCCTCCACTGAACCAGCCAAGTCCCAACTCATGGAAGATTTAAACTCCATGGGTTGCCTAGGGTTTGTAGAGAAACCCTGGGGCTTCAAAGAAGAGTCCATTGTCAAAGAACTCTTGGGCAAATTGTCCAATGAGTTTGACAACACTTTGAGAGCCATTCCACATCTGTGGACGGAAAACATGTGGAGAACAGCCTATAGTTTCCAGGCAGGAGGGCTAGGAATGGCAAACTGGAAGGATGAGTTCTGCCGCGGAAAGTTCGAGGGAGCGGTCAACCCGAAAGACGGGTACGCGGTGGATGACTGCATCGATGAGCGGCAGCGCCGGCTGCTAAAGTTCTTAGTTCCGGTCCTTCATTCGGAAAAACTGACGAGGGTGACTATCTCCCTCGCCAACACTATTTTCGGCGCTCTAAGAGGAGACCGGAAAGTTGATTGGGCTCGGATCATTTCCGAACTGGTCACCCAACTCGTAGGAAGAGTGGGGAAGAGTAGGGCCACTCCGGTGTGTCCCTATCTCATGCACCTCTATCATTCTCACCAGCTCCTGAGCGCGCCAGAGGACAAGAGGTGGAAGGCTCAAGAAACTCTCTTGAAATACGGAGAATCGGAAACGGATGAGGAGATGGAATCCAGTTCCGATCCCGAGGAGAACAGTGAGTCAGAGGAAGAGGAGGCACCAATGCCGCCTATCAAACGGTAGAAGACGACCTCTTCCACCAAGCGAGGTATGCCGCCTGCCTGCGACACCCCGGCCCCAGAAGAGAAACCGGAGGTCGAGAAGACGGTGTCAGAAGAATCGGATCCCGATGATCCATTCAAAGCGCTCGTGAAAACCTTATGCGACATACGAGCGGATTGGGAGTTGAAGAGGAAAATGTTGGTAGCAATCGGGAGGATGGTGGGAGCAGCATCCGACAGAGAGCTACCGGAAAAGGTGGCGGGTTGTATCTCCGATCCGGTCGAGGCCCGGAAGCAAGAAGCAGAGATCCGCCAATTACAGGAGGAGGTGGATCGGATGAAGACGGAGATCCTGGTGCACAAGGAGAATTTCGCGGCTACCAAGTCTATTGCAGAGGACGCTCGGCAGATGATGGAGCAAGTGAAGGCCACGTTCGGGGAGACCGGAACGGCCCTCACCAAGGCTAAGTTATTT
The DNA here is from genome assembly GCA_963920665.1 of Straminergon stramineum. Classification (NCBI taxonomy): domain Eukaryota; kingdom Viridiplantae; phylum Streptophyta; class Bryopsida; order Hypnales; family Calliergonaceae; genus Straminergon; species Straminergon stramineum. The sequence continues at coordinate 14,452,431 of OY987269.1, read as the reverse complement.
GACAAGCGGGTGCACGAGGAGAAGAAGCTATCCGGTTCCCGGATGGTGCGGATCCTCAACGACTTTGCCGAGCAGGTAGAAGCGGCAATGAAGGAGGCATGGAAGGCAGCGGACCGGATGGAAGAGAGTACCCGGATACTATCGGGAGCAACTTGCTCTCGCGGTATTCAACTCTCGGATCTCTCTCTTCCGGATTCGTTCCCGGATGTGACAACAGGAGAGGGGAAGGATACGACCCCCAAGTCCAAGAGAACGACCCAGGCCAACACGCCTGGAACCCCGATCGACTTGGATTCACCACCCGTGTCCACAGGAGGCAATCCGGTTCCTCGACCGTAGGAGGTAGAGAGGAGTCGGAACCTAAACGAGGTTTTCGAGTAGATGGACCCGGGAGCGGACAACACGACCATCGGATCGCGAATAGAGACTTAGGATGTACAGAGTAGGTAGAGTAGGAACGGATACGGAAACTGTTCCGATCTAGTGGGAGTAGGTAGGACTGGAAAGTCTGACCAAGATGGCAGCGGAACTTTCGCGAGTCTTCCTGCCCATTTGTAACTTTTTGAAATGTATATAGTCAACGCCCGCGAGGGACGCTGGGAGTCTTCTTTTTGCAATTTCTGTTGTACCTTTGTATGCGCTCTGTCGTTGTATGTGTCTCCCAAGCTTGGCAGGTTTTGCATGATGTGGAGTTAGGAAGGCGTAAAGTAGAGTTGTGATTAGATTTCTCCCCTTAGTGCGATAGTTTCCGATCCTTAGTGTGTGTGCAGGTTGTGTAAGTGTTGGGAGTGTATTTCAGTGCCTCAGCAAGATCTAGGGTTTTGAAGTTCCGGGTGAGATAGCCGTTGTTAGGCTAGGCGAATAGGGAGGGTATCTTTAGTCGCACTAGAATTCCTGGACAGGTAGTCCGATTGAGTGTCCGATCTTCTGAGAGGTCTCGCCACCTTAGTTGGTAAATGGAATGATCCTAGTTACTGTTGCAACAGATGAGTACACTTGTAACCACCTAGCTTCGCACGGGTAGGAGCTGGCATTGAGGTCGTTGTAGTAAGAACGGATCGTACGGGGGATCTCTATGTGACCTGCATTCCAGATTGCTGTCAGGAGTGTTGTGAGGGATCAAACCAGATTCAAGTTAGTTAGGAGAGGAAGGGAGAGAACAGTGGGTCTTCAACCACTATAATCCACAGAAGGAGTGGTGGACCTACCACTCAGAAGTCCAAGCAGCGAACCCTCTGATGGTCCAACAGAGGCAAAACTAAATCGGAAGAGTGTTGAGGAGGTACAAGAACCAGCCGGAGCGGATTGGTTCAGAGTACTACCAGGACCGGAATTGTTTAGGTCCTGGAGATTGGGAGAATTGGATTAATCGGAGGATTAAAAGAACGGATGGGAAGTAATCCGGTCCTGATCCTCTTGGTGGTTGGTTGTTTCCGGTTTTAGATCTCGGACTGGAAAGGAAGTTTTAGAGGGTGAGAGAGCTTACTCGCCCAAATCAAGTAAATACTTCACAGAATCTCGTGGATTCGATCTTTAGAGTCACTTCGTTATGCTCTAGAGTGATTTTTGTAAGCATAATAGGGAATTTACTTATCCTGTGCTGCGACACCGCTATTGGATGCGGTCCTACCTTCCTGGGCTGAGCAAGTGATCCCCTACCTTTGAATTCCAGTTTCAACTGTCTCCCATTGCTCTTTGAAATTTGATCAAAATTTTATAAGGTCCCACTTTGAGGGGGTGGAGCAGGCACGCCCAGAGAATCAGTTGAATCCGACTTGACTCTCGCAAGTGCCAGCTCCACCCCCCGGAAATGGGACCCTATGGATCTCATTTTTTTTTCAATACCCCTGTAGGCTCTCGCGGTGCGGACAGAGGGTCCGTTGAGAAGGTGGGAACTCGCGGTGCCTCTACGTGGCGTGTCTCTGTGCCCCAATCTATTGAATCAGTGCGAGTCACTAGCCACTGTTGGATGCGGTCCTGCCTTCGTGGGCCAAGCCAACGCTCCCCTGCCTTTGAATTCTAGTTTCAACTGTCTCCCATTGCTCTTTGAAATTTGATCAAAATCTTTTAAGGTCCCTCTTTCAGGGGGTGGAGCAGGCACGCCCAGAGAATCAATGGGATCCGACTTGACTCTAGCAGGTGCCAACTCCACCCCTCGGAAATGGGACCCTATGGATCTCAATTTTTTTTCAATACCCCTAGGGGCTCTCGCGGTGCGGACAGAGGGTCCGCTGTGAAGGTGGGAACTCGTGGTGCCCCCGCGTGGCGTGTCTTTGTGCCCCAATCTATTGAATCAGTGCGAGTCACTAGCCACTGTTCGATGTGGTCCTGCCTTCGTGTGCCAAGCCAACGCTCCCCTGCCTTTGAATTCTAGTTTCAACTGTCTCCCATTGCTCTTTGAAATTTGATCAAAATCTTTTAAGGTCCCACTTTGAGGGGGTGGAGTAGGCACACCCAGAGGATCAGTGGGATCCGACTTGACTCTAGCAGGTGCCAACTCCACCCCTCGGAAATGGGACCCTATGGATCTCAATTTTTTTTCAATACCCCTGTGGGCTTTCGCGGCGTGGACAGAGGGTCCGCTGTGAAGGTGGGAACTCGCAATGCCTCTACGTGGCGTGTCTCTGTGTCCCAATCTATTGAATCAGTGCGAGTCACTAGCCGCTGTTGGATGCGGTCCTGCCTTCGTGTGCCAAGCCAACGCTCCCCTGCCTTTGAATTCTAGTTTCAACTGTCTCCCATTGCTCTTTGAAATTTGATCAAAATCTTTTAAGGTCCCTCTTTCAGGGGGTGGAGCAGGACGGCCCAGAGGATCAGTCGGATCCGACTTGACTCTAGCAAGTGCCAGCTCCACCCCCCGGAAATGGGACCCTATGGATCTCAATTTTTTTTCAACACCCCTAGGGGCTCTCGCGGCATGGACAGAGGGTCCGCTGTGAAGGTGGGAACTCGCGGTGCCTCTACGTGGCGTGTCTTTGTGCCCCAATCTATTGAATCAGTGCGAGTCACTAGCCGCTGTTGGATGCGGTCCTGCCTTCGTGGGCCAAGCCAACGCTCCCCTGCCTTTGAATTCTAGTTTCAACTGTCTCCCATTGCTCTTTGAAATTTGATCAAAATCTTTTAAGGTCCCACTTTGAGGGGGTGGAGCAGGCACGCCCAGAGGATCAGTCGGATCTGACTTGACTCTAGCAAGTGCCAGCTCCACCCTCCGGAAATGGGACCCTATGGATCTCAATTTTTTTTCAACACCCCTAGGGGCTCTCGCGGCGCGGACAGAGGGTCCGCTGTGAAGGTGGGAACTCGCGGTGCCTCTACGTGGCGTGTCTTTGTGCCCCAATCTATTGAATCAGTGCGAGTCACTAGCCGCTGTTGGATGCGGTCCTGCCTTCGTGGGCCAAGCCAACGCTCCCCTGCCTTTGAATTCTAGTTTCAACTGTCTCCCATTGCTCTTTGAAATTTGATCAAAATCTTTTAAGGTCCCACTTTGAGGGGGTGGAGCAGGCACGCCCAGAGGATCAGTCGGATCCGACTTGACTCTGGCAGGTGCCAACTCCACCCCCCGGAAATGGGACCCTATGGATCTCAATTTTTTTTCAATACCCCTGTGGGCTTTCGCGGCGTGGACAGAGGGTCCGCTGTGAAGGTGGGAACTCGCAATGCCTCTACGTGGCGTGTCTCTGTGTCCCAATCTATTGAATCAGTGCGAGTCACTAGCCGCTGTTGGATGCGGTCCTGCCTTCGTGTGCCAAGCCAACGCTCCCCTGCCTTTGAATTCTAGTTTCAACTGTCTCCCATTGCTCTTTGAAATTTGATCAAAATCTTTTAAGGTCCCTCTTTCAGGGGGTGGAGCAGGACGGCCCAGAGGATCAGTCGGATCCGACTTGACTCTAGCAAGTGCCAGCTCCACCCCCCGGAAATGGGACCCTATGGATCTCAATTTTTTTTCAACACCCCTAGGGGCTCTCGCGGCATGGACAGAGGGTCCGCTGTGAAGGTGGGAACTCGCGGTGCCTCTACGTGGCGTGTCTTTGTGCCCCAATCTATTGAATCAGTGCGAGTCACTAGCCGCTGTTGGATGCGGTCCTGCCTTCGTGGGCCAAGCCAACGCTCCCCTGCCTTTGAATTCTAGTTTCAACTGTCTCCCATTGCTCTTTGAAATTTGATCAAAATCTTTTAAGGTCCCACTTTGAGGGGGTGGAGCAGGCACGCCCAGAGGATCAGTCGGATCTGACTTGACTCTAGCAAGTGCCAGCTCCACCCTCCGGAAATGGGACCCTATGGATCTCAATTTTTTTTCAACACCCCTAGGGGCTCTCGCGGCGCGGACAGAGGGTCCGCTGTGAAGGTGGGAACTCGCGGTGCCTCTACGTGGCGTGTCTTTGTGCCCCAATCTATTGAATCAGTGCGAGTCACTAGCCGCTGTTGGATGCGGTCCTGCCTTCGTGGGCCAAGCCAACGCTCCCCTGCCTTTGAATTCTAGTTTCAACTGTCTCCCATTGCTCTTTGAAATTTGATCAAAATCTTTTAAGGTCCCACTTTGAGGGGGTGGAGCAGGCACGCCCAGAGGATCAGTCGGATCCGACTTGACTCTGGCAGGTGCCAACTCCACCCCCCGGAAATGGGACCCTATGGATCTCAATTTTTTTTTCAATACCCCTGTGGGCTTTCGCGGCGTGGACAGAGGGTCCGCTGTGAAGGTGGGAACTCGCAGTGCCCGCGCGTGGCATGTCTTTGTGCCCCAATCTATTGAATCAGTGCGAGTCACTAGCCGCTGTTGGATGCGGTCCTGCCTTCGTGGGCCAAGCCAACGCTCCCCTGCCTTTGAATTCTAGTTTCAACTGTCTCCCATTGCTCTTTGAAATTTGATCAAAATTTTTTAAGGTCCCACTTTGAGGGGGTGGAGCAGGCACGCCCAGAGGATCTGTCGGATCCGATGTCTTAGTAGTTCATCTCATCTTACATCATTTCTCTTTCAGGTTTTTGAAGGACCCTGCGGATTACCATCTAGTATGCTGCACTCAGTGGCGCCTGGCACAGAGGAAGATGTAAGAGAGCAATCAGAGCCCAAAACTCCCGCGGATGAAGACATCGATGTTTCAAGTGACTCCGAGGACGAAAGGGGTGATGAGGAGGACTTGGTAAGGACTCAAGATATTAGAAATGGTGCTTGTCTTCCACCTAGGGCTTCTCAAGACTCAAAGCTCAGTCGGAATACCAATTGGCCAGGTCACCTCATTGCAGGATATACTCGCAAACGCATGCGACTGGAGTTTTCCTCTAAGAGTTCTTATACCGAATATAGCTCAGAGCCATAGACGTCCTTGTCCATTGTTAGTCCTTGGTTTAAGGAATGTGATTGTAGCAATAGTGTGGGTAGGCATGGAGAGGTCATCATTCTTTTGACTTCAGACTCAGAGAGTGATGTTGAGATTCTTGAGGGTTGACCAAACTTGATGTCATTCTATAGTTTTAAAGTATGGTGTATGCCAGGTGTGACCTTTGAAGAAACCATATTTTCAACATCTTCCGAAATTTTATTACAAGTGTTGTTTCAATTGGTCATACAAGTGATGCGTTGGGTCCATTGCCGTGGAGTTTGGCTTTCGTATATCTCATGTACATTTATTCCTATCCATGCCTATTTCGTAATCCTCTTTCGTGGTTGCCTTGGCAGATGGATGTGTCGCCTACAAATGAAACTCAAGATGATAGAATTTTGGAGACACTAGGAACCGATGACACTACCCAACCTGAAATCGGAGTAGAAGAAGGACACCCAATAGAAGAGGATATGCTAGACGAAGAGAAGAAAGACTTGTTGGAGGATGACCTACAAAGGCTGCAGAAAGTAGACTCCGTCTCCACCATCATTGCGTTGAGGATGAAGCCAGAACACATGTTCCGATTTCCGATTCCTCTTTGCCGGCTTGTGGCTATGCCAATGGTGCGACCAACTCTCTCATGCGACGTGCAATTTCTTGAGCAAGAGTTTGCATGTGGATATCGTGATGGGGCAGCAGTCTTCTACGTTTCCACGACGAATGAGGCGGGCGAGACGTCACAGTTCACAATACAAGAGATGGATGAATGGGACCCTCTGTGGAAGGAAAAGAATGTTGCATTCAAGGAGTATGTGGACTCACAACCTGCACTAAAGTTCCTCAAGAACTTGAAGTTCTTCGTGTGCGATGGAAACCACCGACGCTTGGCCTAGATGAATGTCATCTCCAGAATGTATTCCACCAATCCTGATTGGCACTGTGCGGTGGACAGCATTATTTTGGACACCAAAGGCAAAATTGAGATTGTCATGCAGGTCATGCACGACATCAACAAGTGAGGTCACTAATCCCAATATCATTTCATTTTGAGTTTCAATCCTGAATCTCATATTCTGGTCCACTTGCAAAATGATGTACTCAAAGCGTGAACTTCTGACCACTATGCAGATCTACGGAGGACTCCCATGTGAAGACGAACCTGGTACATACTTTGTACCGGGTGCAAAAGTATGGCTTGCTACCGATGGAAAGGTTCAATGACATGCTCAGGCCATCGGAGAAGAAAAAATGTGTGGCAATGCCATTGAGGAAGACGTGGTACTCCATGCCGGCTGAGGTCTTCACCTCATTCGTCTTCAGGGTGAGATACACATTCTCTATATACGTGAAGTACTCAATTGGAATCTTCTTTGGTATTTTTGTGCTTCTTGCTCTTCCAATTTTCTCACAATATACTCTTGGAACTCCACAGCAAGAGATTGCACAGGCAGCTGATGCAGCGCTTCGAAGATACCATGAGACAACACCGGCTGATGAAAAGAGTGCTGAAGGAGCAGCTCATGCCATGAGGGTAGGGGCCAAGGAAAAAAACATGAAGCTATATGTGAAAATGATCAAGTTCTTGACAGTGGCCAATCCCGCTCATGGTGCAGGCTTCCTTGAAGAGGTGAGTCCTCATGTTCATTAAATCATGCCAGAAAGTATCTAGGTGCGGATCTTCCCGTACAAACATGACTCAATTCTTTCGTGGTCATGCAAGTGGAAAGGCATTGGAGCTCCAACGAGGTGCCAAAGATGACACTCGAAAAATTGCATATGGTGGCCACATGCAACACCACGGCAGAGCACAAGGTGAAGTTCTTGCAGTGGTGGAACTCCTCCATCCCATCTCGTGATGCGAGGAAGTTCCCAGCCAGGCCAGTCTCCAAAACACACCTTGGCCCTTTCTTGAACAAGTGTGTCTGGTTTGCGGGGGTAAGTGCCTCAGCTGACTTCATTTTTTGATTTCCATGGTTTCGTTATGACAATCGATTATAACATGTCTCAATTTGTAGTGTCTCTTTTTTCGTCACGGTGGACTGAAACTAATTATTGGGATCATCAATTCGTGCAACTCGAAGATGCCGTAGTGGAGTACTTCGAAGCGGTCGTCAGACAAGACAACATCAAGATCGACAAGAAGGTCCCGCTCCAACCGGAAACCTTGCAAGAGTACATCGAGGGATGGAGGAGGAAGATCTGGGACCAAGGATTCCATCCTTACCTGAAAGGAGGAAATTATTTGAAGAAGGGGGATTCCTTTACGAATTCTGAGGGGTCCAACTTGGTGGTTAGGAGGGTTCTCTACCGGTATGTTTCTAGACCTATCAGATTGGAATCGGTTTGGCAACAACTCATTTCTTCAAATTCTAATGTGTACATGATAAAACCCTTCAAAACATCTACTTCTGTGACATTGAATGTGATTGAATGTGGATGGTTGTGAAACTCAGTTGCATGTGTTGAGCTCGTAGACATTGTTGTAGTCATGTCTCTAATTGCCTAGAATGATTGATTCTTCTTTCTACAGTTATTTCAAGTATGAGCTCGAAGCGAAGGGTGCCATCAAAAGGAAAGACTTGCCTCCCTTCCTCGCATCATGGTTGGACCGTAGCTCAGGGGATTGCATGTTCTCAGCAAACCAGCTGCGCACGTTTACCACGGCTCACCTCAATGGAGGAGCATGGTACTTGGATTATGCACCAGCATTCACTCATCCGTCCGAGGTGCAGCTGCGAGCATCATTGGATGGCAAAGGGGCCATAGACTTGAATGTAGACGAGTTCGCAGGAATGACGGATAGGCAAAGGAGGAAGGCCATTGCGAGGAGGGAAGCCAATGACCGAAAAAAGGAGGCACGTTTTCAAGTTCTTCTCACCGCCAAGGAGAAGAAGGAAGCGGAGAGACTTGCCAAGATGGCGGAGAAGGAGAAGGAAATGGAGAAAGAAGAGAAGACCAAGGCCAAAGGGAAGAAGAAGGCCTTGGGTGACATCCAAGTTCCAGCATCCTCAACGGTGGATCAAGGCTCCGAGCTACAACTCGAATCGCAAAGTGGAGTGAAGAGGAAGGCCACCCTCTCACAACTCACGGAGGAGGTCATCACTCATGTGACAAAGGCAATCGTTCTTAGTGACGACGAGTTGGACACATCTGAGAATCTCATTCTGAACATCTCCATTGATGACCTAGTGGATGACATGGAGTCCAAGACAAAGACATGGTACAAAGAAGTCGTGGACTTCTTGAACAAGGTATGCATGTCTCATTTGGATTTGAAAATACGGTCATAAGTTCTCATTCAAATGGTTGTACTTTGAGTTCATTTATTGTCATTATAGGTTGCACTATTCCTTTGCAGGTGTCGGCGGGGAAACCATCCATGTTCCATGGTGTCCCTAAAGCTAGGCCAGGGGTGGATGTCATGTTCTTTGATTGTCCAGAGAACTTGCCCATGCCTAGGCTGTCTTCTCCGCCACATGAAGTGCCAGAATGGAACGAGGATGTGGGAGATGAAGCTCTACAGTCGGCGTTCAGCTTCGCTTCCAATCATCTCCAAGACCATGGTTGCATTATAGTCTTCCATTCATGGAGTGCCAAAGCAAAGTCGGATATTGCAGGGTTGTGTGAAACGTATGACATGGTGAAGAAGAAAGAGTGGATGGGGATGAACCGCATGCACTTGACCTCGGCTATTGACAAAACCAAGACGGTAAACTGCATTCCATTTCTGCAATTCCAAATGGCAATTTCACATGCATTACTTTCATCGCATTGCTCATGATTGTACACCTATTTTGGATGATTGTGCAGACACAAAAATTTGGAATCACCCTGGTGGTGAAGGACTTGGGCACGAAAGGGAAATCCAATTTCGCTTTCAAGCGCACTACCACGATGGTGAAGGTTGGTGTCGACATCGCACGGGACGACATGCTAATGAACTACATCCATCCAGATGACATGGCCATGGATGACGGAAAGCCTTGGCGTGGGGCTCGCGAAAAAGATCCACGGTTCTTTCAAATCCTCCTTGAAGCTACCAGTGTCCCAGGAGATCTAATTCTTAACTACACCGCATCCACAAGTCAATATTCAATTATACTACTCTACCTCCCAATTGTAACCAAACTACAATTTCAGTCTCTCATAATATATTTTTAATTTTCCGTGCCTACAGGTGCATCCATTGTCGCTTGTCATGGCACGGGCCACCACATTGTGGCCTTGGAGGAGAACAAGGACATCTTCGAGGCCATCCTCAAACCCATGCGGAAGTCCACTACGGCCAAGGAAGTGACGCCACCGCCTCCAACAATTGCAATTTCGCAAGATCCGGATGCCATGCCCGTGGTGCCTCGCAAATTCATTCGGAAGGGAAAATTGAGTAAATAAGTAGGCACTTTCTTAATTCTCTGTGTACATAATGCCTTCTACTTTTCAAAACTCTAACGTGGTAACATTTCTGTTTGCAGTCATCAAAGATTGACATCACCTGATCTAATGATGAAGAAACAAAGCCTTCTATACAGTCCGAAGAAGACATACGAGCTTCCAATCTATGCCAACCAGATGGCAACAGCCTTTGTGGATTTGGGTTGCTCCAAACCAAAATGCCGTAAAGACATGTACGCTCTAAATGTCTTACAGTTCATAGATGGGTCTGCATTTGAGGGTAGAGAGTCTTCAGATTCATCCAAGTCTTCCGAATCCGTGACCGACTGCACCATGACGTAGACTCATGAAATTGACATATCTCATGAGTCGTGCTATTGTGTATTGTTTTCTATTATGATTGGATTTGTGTGTTTTATGGCTATATCTTGAACATGCATTCTTCTAATTCTTATTTTCTACTGTAAGAATTTCTTCTGTGTGGAAGACATTTTGTTGTGTGAAACCCTTCAATCAAAAAAGGGGGTAAGTGCTTCGAATTTTGAAAAATAAACTCTACATTCTATGCACTTTTAACTTTCTCAAGTCCACGGTTATAGGTCCCTCAACCATTTTTTCTCGCACAAAAATTTCCTACTCACAGGCTCACATGCTAGCAACCCTGGTGGTCAAGGAAGACAAGTTCCCCACTTCCTTTGGCAAGGCCGCCAAGCTTGAACACCCACTCAAATTTAGAGTGGTCAAGGAAGACAAGTTCCCCACTTCCTTTGGCAAGGCTGCCAAGGTTGAACAATGACTCAAATTTAGAGTAGTCAAGGAAGACAAGTTCCCCACTTCCTTTGGCAAGGCCGCCAAGGTTGAACAATGACTCAAATTTAGAGTAGTCAAGGAAGACAAGTTCCCCACTTCCTTTGGCAAAGCTGCCAATGTTGAACACCGACTCAAATTTAGAGTAGTCAAGGAAGACAAGTTCCCCACTTTCTTTGGCAAGGCCGCCAAGCTTGAACACTCTGTCAAATTTAGAGTGGTCAAAGAAGACAAGTTCCCCACTTCCATTGACAAGTCCACCAAGCTTAAACATTCCGTCAAATCTAGAGTGGTCAAGGAAGACAAGTTCTCTACTCAATCTGGCAAGGCCGCCAAGCTTGAACACCGACTCAAATTTAGAGTGGTCAAGGAAGACAAGTTCCCCACTTCCTTTGGCAAGGCCACCAAGCTTGAATACTCTGTCAAATCTAGAGTGGTCAAGGAAGAGAAGTTTCCCACTTCTTTTGGCAAGGCCACCAAGCTTGAACACCTACGCAAATCTAGAGTGGTCAAGGAAGAAAAGTTCCCCACTTCCTCTGGCAAGGCCGCCAAGCTAGAACACCCATTCAAATCTAGAGTGGTCAAGGAAGAAAAGTTCCCCACTTCCTCTGGCAAGGCCGCCAAGCTAGAACACCCATTCAAATTTAGAGTGGTCAAGGAAGACAAGTTCCCTACTTCCTTTGGCAAGGCCACCAAGCTTGAACACTCTATCAAATTTAGAGTGGTCAAGGAAGACAAGTTCCCCACTCCCTCTGGCAAGGCCACCAAGCTAGAACACCCATTCAAATTTAGAGTGGTCAAGGAAGAGAAGTTTCCCACTTCTTTTGGCAAGGCCACCAAGCTTGAACACCCACGCAAATCTAGAGGGGTCAAGGAAGACAAGTTCCCCACCTCCTATGGCAAAGCTGCCAATCTCCAACACTGACTTAAATTTAGAGTGGTCAAGGAAGACAAGTTCCCCACTTCCTTTGGCAAAGCTGCCAATGTCGAACACCGACTCAAATGTAGAGTGGTCAAGGAAGACAAGTTCCCCACTTCCTTTGGCAAGGCTGCCAATCTCCAACACCCACTCAAATCTAGAGCGGCCAAAGAAGACAAGTTCCCCACTTCCTTTGGCAAGGCCATCAAGCTTTCACACCCACTCAAATCTAGAGTGGTCAAGGAAGAAAAGTTCCCCATTTCCTTTGGCAAAGCTACCAATGTCCAACACCAACTCAAATTTAGAGAGGTCAAGGAGGACAAGTTCCCCACTTTCTTTGGCAAGGCCGCCAAGTTTGAACACCCACTCAAATTTAGAGTGGTCAAGGAAGACAAGTTCCCCACTTCCTTTGGCAAGGACACCAAGCTTGAACACCCACGCAAATCTAGAGTGGTCAAGGAAGACAAGTTCCCCACTTTTTTTGGCAAGGCCACCAAGCTTGAACACCCACGCAAATCTAGAGTGGTCAAGGAAGACAAGTTCCCCACTTCCTTTGGCAAGGTCGCCAAGCTTGAACATGACCTCAAATTTAGGGAGGTCAAGGAAGACAAGTTCCCCACTTCCTTCGGCAAGGCCGCCAAGTTTGAACAGTCACTCAAATCTACAGTGGTCAAGGGAAACAAGTTCCCCACCTCCTTTGGCAAGGCCTCCAAGTTTGAACACTCTGTCAAATCTAGAATGGTCAAGGAAGACAAGTTCCCCACTTCTTTTGGCAAGGCCTCTAAGCTTGAACACCCACGCAAATCTAGAGTGGTCAAGGAAGACAAGTTCCCCACTTCTTTTGGCAAGGCTGCTAAGCTTGAACACCCACACAAATCTAGAGTGGTCAAGGAAGACAAGTTCTCCACTTCCTTTGGCAAGGCCGCCAAGCTTGAACACCAACGCAAATTTAGAGTGGTCAAGGAAGACAAGTTCCCCACTTCCTTTGGCAAGGCCTCCAAATTTGAACACTCTCTCAAATCTAGAGTGGTCAAGGAAGACAAGTTCCCCACTTCCTTTGGCAAAGCTGCCAATCTCCAACACTGACTTAAATTTAGAGTGGTCAAGGAAGACAAGTTCCCCACTTCCTTTGGCAAGGCTGCCAAGCTCCAACACTTACTCAAATTTAGAGTGGTCAAGGAAGACAAGTTCCCCACTTCCTTTGGCAAGGCCTCCAAGTTTGAACACTCTGTCAAATCTAGAGAGGTCAAGGAAGACAAGTTCCCCACTTCCTTTGGCAAGGCCGCCAAGTTTGAACACCCACGCAAATCTAGAGTGGTCAAGGAAGACAAGTTCCCCACTTCCTCTGGCAAGGCCACCAAGCTTGAACACCCGTGCAAATTTAGAGTGGTCAAGGAAGACAAGTTTCCTACTTCCTTTGGCAAGGCCCCCAAGCTCCAACACCACCTCAAATCTAGAGTGGTCAAGGAAGAGAAGTTTCCCACTTCTTTTGGCAAGGCCGCCAAGCTTGAATACCCACTCAAATCTAAAGTGGTCAAAGAAGAGAAGTTCCCCACTTCCTTTGGCAAGGCCGCCAAGTTTGAACACCAACTCAAATTTAGAGTGGTCAAGGAAGACAAGTTCCCCACTTCCTCTGGCAAGGCTGTCAAGCTTGAACACCCACTCAAATCTAGAGTGGTCAAGGAAGACAAGTTCCCCACTTCCTTCGGCAAGGCCGCCAAGTTTGAACAGTCACTCAAATTTAGAGTGGTCAAGGAAGTCAAGTTCCCCACTTCCTTTGGCAAGGCCGCCAACCTCGAACATTCCCTCAGATCTACAGTGGTCAAGGAAGACGAGTTCCCCACTTCCTTTGGCAAAGCTATCAGATTTGAACAACAATTCATAATTGCCTGCAATTGAGAGCACTGTGAAGCTATTTGAAGGATAAATCCTAAGTGATCATTATATGCTTTAGGATTGTCCAAAGCGCCCCCCAAAGTCAATAAACGAAGTTTCTTAAAATTGGAATTTCTATCATGTTTTACCCAAGGCACTTGATGGTTCATGGTCCTTTGCAAAGAAATGCCTTCAAGATCTTCAAGATCCTACATTCAAAGAAGAAGAAATTAGAATGGATTATATTTTTATGAAGAGGCTTCAAATGATAATGATTTTTTCTAACATTTTTCAAATCTTGTGATTCTTGGAATACTATAGGGGTATCTATTTTCTAATTACATTTGAATGCATACAAAAATGAACAAATTCCATGATGTCAATTGCATGAATAGAATATTACCTTACTTGAAAATTCACTTTCGGGTAGCATAGACGCTTTCCAAATCCTTGTATGCTTTGCAATCATTCGACCCATGTCACGGAGTTGGTCATGCATCTTTAGAATGTTACCATCTCTATTGACCTTCAATAATGACATGTCGATCAATCTATCTAGCTCATCCACTGGAAGGGCACCATCTTTGGACCACATAGACAAGATTGTCGATTTGGATATGCCAAATGAATAAACATCTCGACAAAAGAAACATGCCACGTCCAAAAACATCCTCTTTTCCACCCCCTCATTCAATCCGTCAAAGCTTATTTGCAAAGTGTTCCAAATTTCTTCATCACCATCTAAGCTCCTTCCTCTTGCCATCCTTTGTAGGGCTCGTTCCCAACTTCGCAACCTCTCTTTGTTGCGGAGAAATGCACCCATCACTTTCAAACTCAAAGGCAAGCCATTACAAGCTTTCACAACTTGTTTGCGCAAAGCCACAAAGTCTAGTGATAGAGAAACTACACCCCAACGAAGGTGAGAGGTGAAAAGTTTCATTGATGCTTTTTCATCCAAAAATTCAACATCCAACCTTCCCTCCATGCCCACAAATGACTTTATGGTGCTCCAATTGCGTGTTGTGATAATTATTGTGGTCCCTTTGCTACCTTGAATGATGTTAGGAGGTACAATGTCTAGCAATTGAGACTCATCCTTGATATCATCTAGTATTAAAAGAACCTTCTTTTTGAAGAAGAGTTCCTTCATCATCTTTTGGGCTTCTTCCAAACATTGGGGTTTCTGACCATTCCTATGTTTTGATAATATCTTGCACAATATTTCATAGGAATTTTGATAGTTCTTGCATTCGGCAACAAAGAATTCAACATTGTATGAGGACTTCACAATTGGGTCATCAAATATTGCCTTGGCTAGTGTAGTCTTGCCAATTCCACCCATGCCCACAATGCCTATATACTTCTTTTTCAAAAGCCCTTTGGCTTTAGACAATTGATGATCTAAATCAATTGGGACTTCCTTGAGAGGAGCAATTGGCTCATTCACCTGTACATGTATAAAAAGTAGATTTTGAAAATCGTCATCAAATGAAAATATCAAACTACAATCTCAACAATGAATGCAAAGTTTGAAAGAGATTTGCATAAATCAAACATCACGAAATGAATTTCATTTCATAATTAGGAAATTTCATACCTTTGGGACATGGTTCACAATGGACTTGGAATCTCGTAAGGCACAAGATCCTTCCTTCAAGAAAGACTTCTTTAAACTAGTGAGCCGGTCACAAATGTTGGAAAATGTTGGGCGTTGAAGAGGATCTTGAGACCAACATTCTTGGATTAAGGTTGTAAGTCCTTCACAATCATTGGGTAGGGCCGGTCGAAAGTGAGGGCCATGCAAACCTTGTAGTTGATTAGAAATTTCTTTGGGTTCCAAACTAGAGAATGGAACCTTTCCAGATAGAATCTCTGAGCATATCATGGCAAAGGACCACACATCCGCTTTAAATGGATACCGTGGAGTTTCACTTGCCTTGATCATTTCAGGGGCCATATATTCTGGTGTTCCAATTTGATACTCTGTTGACTCAGGATGCTTCGGATTGCTACAAACCTCCAATTGAGAAGTCCCATAATCCATAACCTTGAATGTGTAACATGGATCTAAATCTTCCAAAGGTATTGAACTACACAAGACATTATCAGGTTTCAAATCAAGATGAGCAACTTGCATGTCATGAAGGTAATACACACCTTTTGCAATTTGGTGCATGATATCAAGTGCAACTTGATATGGTAAAGGTCTTTTGGTGTTCTTCAAGAAAGTAGACAAGTTTGAATCCATCATTTCCATCACCAAATGCATCTCTTCAATTTCACCTTCTTTGAGATTCTCATCAATGTTTCGGATAGTCCCTAAACCAAAAAATGGAATGAAACTTTTGAATATTTGAGACAAGCTTGATTTCAAATATTGCATCACCAAATGCATCTTGCTAATAAGTCCTACTTCCTTAGAATTGTCACCAACTTTTTTGATAATTCCACAACCAAAAAATTGAACGAGATTCGGATGGCTCAAGCCTGCCAATATTCCGGGCTCTTTTTGACAATCCTTGAGATATCCTGGATCACCGCTTAATACTTTTGTAGCACACTTTAGTCCAAACCAATTGGATAAGTGCACACTTCCAAAAGCTCCTTCACCTATTTTTTGGATTAGTTTTGGTGGCTTAAAATCCTTGGGAACCTCCAAAGCATTCAAGTCTCCACCATCAACGCGATCCAAATTTCTAAGTCTCAATAATAGATGTTGTGCTATTTCATAATCCTTTGAGATTTCTCCTTGAAGGAAAAGTTCAAGCTTCCTCTTTAGTTCTTTTCCATCTTCAAACACTTGATCATAGGTAGCTGCATCAAATTGAATAGGTAGGATGTCATTGGATTGATCCGGATGGTGGAATAAGTACATTTCCCTTGTTGTATCATAACAACACTTGAGATCTAGAAGTAGCTCACGAAAAGTCTCTTTGTTTTGGAGTTGAAATACTACCGAATGACACCATCGCTCTTCTTCAATGCAATTGTTTCTCACAATCTCTACTTTCTTTTGAAGAACAAATAGTTCTTCACATAAAAATTGGAATTTGAGATCGAGGGTAGTAATTGACAACATTTTGTCAATCCCCTTCATGGCTTGTATGAGTTTGCCAAAAAGATGTACGCATTGATTTTTATTCAAAACTTTCTCTTTGGAAGATGCATTCAAAGTCTTCCAACATTCCTCAAGATGGGGTATATCATTGCGTAGTCTTTGGTAATACCCACTTTGTACTCGGGAGAAATCCTTGTCTTTCCTGTGGAGTATATAATACCCATAGTCAATGAGATATCATGGCAAGAGATAGTGAAACCAATTACCCTCTAGTATGAATTTAAAAAAATCAAACACATTCAACAAATTGAATTTCATTGAACAATACTCATAGAGTTGCTATATATCATATAGAAATAAGAGTACATACTTTTACTTAATTACATATATAAATGCTTAAAACAAGATTGTTTATAAAGATTGATGAAAGTCAAATAGATAGCTATATAGAGAACCTAGTAATTTGATCACTGCAATATTCTAACATCTACTTTCAATCCCTAACTATTACTAAAAAACATTTATGCTCACCAGATAAACCAAGCAAAACCATTATATCTCCAAAGTGTGAAGATAGCCAATATGAGGAAAATTGCAATCCAAATCCAAAAGCATGCCATTTTTTCGAGCAAATGGAGAAATATATCAAAGATCTACAATAACTTCAAAACAAATCCAAAGAAAATAGTTAGAACATAACATTCAAATAAGAAAAAATAGCATGGGCCCCCGAAAACTTCAATTTCCTAATTCATTTGAAATCACTTCCCATAAAGAGTTCTATCAAAACTATTCACCAATATTGAAACAAATCTACTATCATACAATAATTAACAATTACAAAATACAACAATCTTATCCAAATTGAAGAAGTATCAAAACTTGACATTAACATTCCAAAATATAAAATCAAGAAATCTACAAGAAATGATTAATAATTTTGATAATGTACAACAATTGGTATCGAAGAGTGCATTCTAGACTAGAACAAAGATTATGATCTAAATATACATGAATAATACAATATTTGGATAGTTGAAACTAGGATTCAATATTCATTGGGAGTTGAAAGTCAACCAATTGGAACATCATTGAACAAGATTCACAAATGACACATTTGATTTAAATACAAATTGGATACATTAACAATGTCCAACATCGACTTCAAAAATCTAAGTTTACTTAGTAATTGTTCAAATTTATGCATGATTTTATGGAAGACATTGGGACTCCTTGAATAGTGGAATGGAAGCAATTACAATAAAGTTGATCCCACAAATGGACCCAAGCAACAATTCAAAACCAAACTACTTCACCTCAACTAGAAGCAATAAATCTACTTACTCTTACATAAGTTTCACGACTTCATTAAAGAATCATGATTCATAACGTATCCATCACTTTTTTCAAAATTATTATCTATCCTCCATCCATGGTTGGAACAACGTGCTCTTTTAACCCCTAAAGGACCAACATGCATTTTTTGGCTATAGAAAATTTTTGAACAAGTACATGTCACTGGAAATTTTCATATTTTTGGTCCAAATTTTAGTAGAAGGTGGGGACAAGGAATATCTTTCAAATGACCAAAATTTAATGACATTTGGAATTATGAGTCAAAAGTTATGGCCTAATATGTTGCTTTTTTCATAAATGGGTAGTTCAAGCAAATTAGAAAAAATCATTTTTTCAAAAGAAAAATTTGAAATTGATTTTCTAAAGTTATGTATATGTCAAAAGCTTCGAATCATTCCGTTTTGATCAATGAGTTAAGAGTTATGAGGATTTTTTGTTTGTGGGCAGTTATGGATTTTCTACTCTAAAATAATCTTCAAAGTCCTTTATCTTACTCAATTTTCAATATTTTTGAAAAAAAAATAAAACCATTGGATGAAGATTGTTTATTAAAACATTGCAACCATTGGGATTGGCATTTTTCAATTCCATATTTAAATTCTTAAAAATTTAATATTTTCAACCATCCTCTACTATTGTCTACTTAATATTTTTTTCCTACATGTTGTACAATTCCAAATGATTTAAAAATTTTCAAGCATGTGGCCAACTTGTCTAGCAAATACAATCCAAAGAAGCACCACCATTTTGAAAATTTTTTCATAGAAAACCAAGCTCATGAATTGCAACTACCTTATTTTTTGTTGGGCCAAGAAAATAATTTCTGTGAATTTGAATGCTTATATATTACAATCCATCTAGTGAAAACTTCTAAAATTTTCACCAAATGTTTTCAAGTTAACATACTACAAGATCCTATGGTCATATGTGTGTCAAAAAAAAGTTATTTTTCAATAATTTGGTACTTACACTTAGAATGATAGTTTTGAAGCATTTGCAATGAAAACATAGTCACGGAACTTTAGGGGTTAATCCTTAATTCCACTTGCCATTGATTGCTTCTTATCCTATCCTATTGGATGCATTCATCTACCATCTCTTGATAAGAGACGTCCCCTCTTTACCCTCCACTTCTCGTCATTAAAATTTCATCAAAATAAATAAATCACGTAACTCACATATATCCCACCCCTCCACATACACACCCCAAAACCTAAACCAAAAAAACTTTGATATAAATTCGATTGATAGAATAAATACATTATATACAAACAAATATCATTTACAAAATACACGTCTATTATATAATTCATACGGTAGAACATATGGGTACATGTATGGTGTGCGAGATTATATACAATACAAACATGTTAATCCAAATACTAATATGGTATGACAAACAGATATATGTATGGGATATGGTTGTTAATCCCATATCGATTACAATCTAGCATGTTCAAACAAAAAATATATATATAAGAGGGATAATGATAATACCCAAATGAGAAGTTATTAATGCACTCACTAGTGAAATGAGTGGTGACATTCCCTCACTATCCTTGCAATAGAGAGAGACACACCATGCCATACATCCACAATTAGAAAAGTGAAAAAAGAAAAACACATGATGGCTTGGAAACAACTTTAATAATGGAAGATTATTAATTTGGAACAGTCTTTGGGTCCATTCAGAATACACACCTTACAGGCGATGTGGATCTAGTTGCAAGGGAGAGGAGTGCCCAGATTCCCCAAGAAACGTAGCACCAGCTCCCACTCTCAGCAAGAAACAGGGACACGATCTGCCATCTTGCGTCATTAGTTTGAAACTCCAGCGTTAAAATGGCGCAGCAAAGAAGAAGCCAACAGGCTACCACCGAAGGTACCACACATGCTAGAAACACAAGGGCGACAGGAGTTCGGATGTCACTTCCAACAAAAGGACGGAAACGAACACCAACACAAAGCAAACTTGATACCAAACTCTCTCGACATCCAGATCTGGAGCTCCCAACTCCACAATCCACCTTTGTGGTATCAAACAGAGAAAAACTGGCGAGGAAGTGAAGATAAGCTACTTCACTGAACGATGACACAATCCCAAGAATGCGAAACTTACAGAGCTAGAGTCAGTACCCAGATGCCGACTGTGGAAGCAACGATGCAGGAAAGTTTGCACGAACGATGAGAGTGTGAACATGCACGTGGAGATGTTCAGACGATGGACTGTAGCTTCGAAGGTGCAAAGGCTTGATGAGAATCACGGCGGCAACAACACCCAGACTGGGAAGAGTAGCATAACTTAGATGCAGAGTTCGAAGAGACGGAAGAGCGCCATAGCCAGCGTGAACTGTGAAGGAGCCAGGGACAGGGGTATGGTAGTCTTGCTGCACCCGTGACCCAGTCGTAGTTGGTAGTCGGGCAATAATTTAAGGGAACATTTAATTCATGTGGGACTGCCTTCCCCACGTGAAGAGTACTATTCTAGGACCGTTTCCAATGCTGGGGATCCGTGCTGTTGAAATGCTTGGCCAGATTTCAGAATTCCACACGATAATCTGCAGGTCTCTACAGAAACTTACTGTACTGCCAGTAAGGTAAGTTTTTGTTCGTTTTTTGAAACAAGTGAAACACGGTTTCATTGCAAAAAGACAAGAGTACAAGCCTGCTAGCTCCAGGTGGCCTGTCAGGGATCCAAGGGATCCAAGACACTGACACAGTAAGGTAAGGTAAGTTGAGCAAAAGTTTTGTCAAAGTCTTCCCAGTTGTGAAATCTCCGTTTCATTTGTGTCAAAAAAAAAAAAAAAGTCTTCCCAGTTACCCATGGCTGAGTCACTCATACGGTGTTGGGGACCATGTGGTGTTGGGGTCCGCAGCGTCCTTACTGTGACACGATAACTTTGGTTTATACCATGCTATTCTAAACTATAATATAAATCTATGGTGAAAGTTTCTTATTTTTGAAGTATATTTTGTATTTATATGAATTTTTTTCATTTTTTTCTTAAGAAGTTCACAGTAATTTCAAATTTTCTCCTATAAAGTTTAAAATTTTAAAACTTGTAGTATACAAATGACTTCATCTCTGAAAAATAAATTAAAATTTTTTCACTCATATCTAATTGCAAAATGGAAGAAAATAGAGTGATGACAATTGAAGCTTCAAATCAATGGTCATAGGCCCATCTTTACACGGTTAACCCTGGAACAACAGTTGACTAAGACCAGGTTGGTTCATCACAGACATCTACAATAGTGTAAATTCTGCATTTTGAGTTGAAGCTATTCCTCTAGAGCTAAATTCATAAACTGAACTTTCTAACATTTTTGAACTTGGAGGAGTGTGGTAGTTGATGAAATTGAACTTGTTCAGAAACGCTCCCCGTACATACCCACCTTTTCCATTCGCTATAAGCTTACATGCCTTTCAAGAATTTGCAACAATGGTAAACTCCCATGGAAAGATGCATTGAATCAATAACTTAACTCAGGATCTATGTCAAGTGCTCTCTCAACTTTCAGGCATTAACTCCTAATTGCCCAAGCGACCATAGGGGTAGTCAAAGCTTCTTCACTAAGCTCCCATTCTTCATAGAATTGGGACATGGCGATTTAGTGTTAGCTTGTGACAAGCTCTGGTTGGCAAAATTTACTTCTGCTACGAAGGTTTCTCAATGTTTGTTACTCTCCTCTAGACTAGAAGAATGGGAGCACAAAAGATTTCACGAGCTAAGTATATTCTGTGACTTGCATCGCCTGCCCCTGCACGTCAAATGAGGACTTGACACTAGCAACACTTTTGTATTTTCAGTCAGTGGTGAACTCATTCTTCGCAAGAGTCCTCCACATGATGCAAAAGGGGTGTCACACCATCTTCACCCGGAACTGCAACGCATTGGCTCTTATTTTCTTGTACTAATCGTCCATTCTTCAAAGAACTTTGAGTTGGTGAAGAAGCCATGACTATCCCTCATATATAGTTGATCTAAAATTTCAAGCTCATTTTAGGAGGGGCAGTTAAATCCCTATGATTGGTTTAAAGTTTTTTAGGGGCAATTTCAAAGATTAACTACTGAAACTTTTTATTTTTCACTGAAAAAGGTAAATACTTGATTTTTTAGAGGTCCTCAAAGGTACATATGTATCTTAGTAGAAGAGTAAAGCTTGCAAATTTTGCTTGATTTCTTGACTTTGAGCAAAGCTAGCTAATTTCATTTGATTTGAGATCTAAAAAATTGTACCTATCCATTTGCTTTGAAAATGGTCCCAGTGGAAAGAGTAAAAGTATTTTCATGATTCTCACTGTTGAAAATTTAAACATGAAAATGTTGATTTGGAGTTAATTGTGATTTCTACTTACAAAAAAAATTGCATTTCAACAATCGCAAGGTGGATTGTGTAATGGGTTTGATAGCTCTTCATTTGAACTTAAGATTTTTGGCAATGCATTTTAGAGTGCCAACACAATTTTTAGTTGGTCATGTCACCTCCAATCCCACAAAACTCTTACATATAAATTTCTAAAACATTGTGGAGAGGGGCAACATACTAAAAATAGAAAATGTCCATTTATCTTGTTATAATCTCACAATTTCTATGCAATTTTGCACTCATAATTGGTGTGCATACTAATAAGCAAGATCTTTAAACATCCATGCAATTAGATTTTGAAGATTAAAAAAAAATTCATTAGAGATAACTATAAGGCTATACACTTTTTTTGCAGTCAAAACACACTTGGAAAGGCTTGGGCATTTAGGGGTTAACTTAGTTTGTTCTAACTGTTGCTTATTTTTATAAGCCCCATCCATAACAAGAAGGGAGTAAGTTACCTTCTATTAACCCTTAAGTGCCCCAATGCCCCAAATATGGCCTCCCCAAACTGAAAGGTTGTCATATTTGCCTATTATAATCTTTTCAACGATATGATGGAATCATTTGTCCTTTTCCCCAAAGCTCCGGGCCTGTCTCCACTACGAATCAGTATGATCAATTAATGCGGATCTTGCTTTTCTTTCCTTTTTTTCTAGATTTACAATTCAAGCTTGCTGTCTAAATGATATTCTTGAATTGTTTTCTAGCATAGTCATTTAGTACCTTGTATATGTCATGATATAATTTGTAAACACATAAACTTAATTGTGTGGATTCTTGGGTTTCCCTGTTTTTATAAATAGTTCCTTGGATGTATTTGCTATGTCTTCCCAACATAGTGAATTTATTTTGACCTTCAACTAGGATTAATTGGAGAATATTATGATTTACATATCTGGATATTATTACTGCATTTGATATTAGTACTGCGTTTGAAACTGCCTCTAATGGGAGTTTTAACTTTGACGTTAATTATCCACAACTTGTTTTGCATAATGATGTCATTAAAAACTACCTAGCAAATTTTGATAAACTACCCATTGGGTAATTTATTTAACCTCCATATATGTAACAACTAGTATGTTTATTTGATACTCACTTAATATGTGGACAAACATCTAATGCTAGTCCTTATTACCACCTGATTTGGTGGCTGAATACTCTTAATCCCTAAGCGCTCCAACGTCCATTTTTTGGACGATGAAGAGATTGAAACTGGAGTTTCATCCTCCTAACTACTTGGATGAAAGTTATTTTACTTGTGGAGATACGTTATGAAGTTGTTGTCCTATCTAAGGTTTGGATTTGATGTTACTAGAGTACATATTTTTCTAAAATTACAAATGTGCAAGTATGTCAAGTGGTCAATCTGCATTGACTTTAGTTCAAAACTGGATTTGCCAAAATGAGGTCATAGATAAGAAGAACACAAAAATTTCAGAAAATCACAATGTGAAGAGAACCTCATTTCCAATCCATTCCAACAAATTTTACTCAAAAAATAATAATATTTTACTTGTAATCAAATTTTGAAGGAATTTTGGAATTTCTCTTTCTAAATTTATTAAAAAATACAAGTGATAGCATCGGTGAATCTAAACATATAGACTGAATCTAAAAATCAAAATCTACAACTTTTATTTGTATATCAATTTCCAAATATGCTTTCAAATAACACTTTATAATGATTTTTCTAAAATTGTCAATTCTGGAGATGAATGAGAACGTTTAGGGGTTAACCCCTAAAAGACCAAGGTGTATTTTTTGGCAACATAACTTTTGGGGGCAAGTACATGTGACTAGAGATTTCCATGATTTTGGCCTAAAATTTAGTAGAAGGTGTGGATGAGGAATATCTTTCATGTGCACTAAATTTCAAGGCATTTAAAAATATAAGTCAAAAGTTATGGACTACTATGTAGTTTGTTTCTCAACTCCGGCAATCCGGGCAGATCTGAAAAAATCATTTTTTTCAAAAATAAAAATTTGAAATTGGTTTTCTAGATTCATATATACATAGAAAGCTTTGAATCATTCCATTTTGATCAATGAGTCAAAAGTTATGAAATGTTTTAGTTTGCAGGCAAGTATGGATTCTCTACTCTAAAATAAACTTTGAAGTCCTTTATTTAATTCCATTTTCAATATTTTTTGAGAAAAATTTAAAAATTGGATGTAGATTTTTTATTACAACATTACAACCATTGGGATTGAGATTTTTCAATTCCATTAATAAATTGTTAACAATTTAGTATTTTGAATCATTCTCTATATCTTTCTACTTACTATTTTTTTCCTATATGTTGCACAATTCCAAATGATCTGAAAATTTTCAAACATGTAGCTAACTGGCATTGAAGAATGAATTTAAAGAAGCACCACCAATTCAAACATTTTTCATACAAATGTGACCTTGTGAAGTGAAGTTGCCCATTTTTTCACAGGGCCCCCCAAAGGATTTTTGTCACTTCAAATTCTAATATCTTGCAATCTGCATGGAGAAATTTTTTGAATTTTTTTCCACATCTTCTCAATCTAGTGTACTACAAGATCCTACAATTCCATGTGTCCAAAAATGATATTTTTCAAAAATTTGATACTTGCATTAGAAATGGCAGGTTTTGAGTTCTTTTTGGTGATAACATAGTGAAAGAACTTTAGGGGTTAATGCTTGGATTTCCATGTAATTAACCAAAGCAAGTTGCCGTATGATGGCAGATGGCTTATGGTGCTGACTTTGACTATGTGCTGATTTCCCCTCATGGGCTGATGGTCTTCATAATGGACCTACTCCTTATTATTTCCTTAAGAAACCAAGTGTTTGCTCTTTGATAAGTCTACCAGAACATTGTGTTTGGAAGTTCTGCAGGAGTTGTTGCTATTCTCAAATGGGCTACCCTTTCTCTTGTTTTACTTCAATTGGATAGTTCAAGCTTTCCTGTTCCACTTCTTCCTTTGCTGAAAACAGTGATCTGATTCAAGGATGGCATCTACTCAATCCACATCTAACAGTCAGCTTTTGTATTCTGCAGTTTTTGCTATAATGTATGGACTTGCTTAGGTTTGCTTTATTCCTTTCTAAGTGGTTTTATGTGAAAAACGATAGCAAGTGACAGAGAGCTGAAGACACCTTGCATATGTCACGATTCTAATTTAGTGTTTGGATTGTGGTATGGGTGTAGGTGAGGCTCTTGTCCTCATAAATCTTCTTAGAGTACATGAATGTGATCTTTTCCCTTACTTTCCTACTTGTCCTTATTGAGAAAAAAGTTTGCATGGTGAGAAGGATAATTTGATGGAAATTTAATCTTATAGCCTCTTTGAAAAGTGACAATTTTTTGCTTAAAATTGCCTACATACTTGTTCTAGTAGAATACTTGTAATGTACATGTTTATGTATCTTCATCTACTTAGAGCAAACAATACTATCTTATAGTATTGTGTACATGATTCAAAGTTTATTTATAATCCATTATACATATATACTTTGGCAATGTTTTAGCAAACTAATACCCTCAAGTGATAGAATTTCACAGTATGAAAAGCTTGAGTTGTTGCTCAAGGTCATAATATAAAGTTTGAAATATAAGCTTGCTATTGACTAGACAAGAACAAATCAATGCTCTTGTGAAAGAGGTGTTCAAGAAAAGGCTTTTTTAAAACAAATGAAACAGAATTTCATTGCAAAGGCATAGTACAAGGCCACCAGCCACATGCGGATCTTGTTTTGGGTGATAGTTTCATTAGGATGAGTTCTGAATGGTCTGATTATGGTAAATGCACTCTGGGTGCTTGGGGTTTAACAGGATAAGCTTAATGTGACTCTGAACTCCTGCACTGTCCTGCAAGTGGTGTGTGGTTGCTCGGCTGGCTTCAGTTACTTCCTTGATTTCTGGAACGGTCAAAAGCTCTGGGCCTTCAAAACTGCCTGCCTGTCTGTCTGTTGTGGTCGTTGTCCTCCCTGCAGGCCACCTGTGGCTGCTTAGATTTGTATTTTACTCTTTTGCAATGAAATCATTTTCATTTGTTAAAAAAAACAAAAAAAACTGCCTGACTGCCAGAGAGAGATCTCCCTCCAATATACAGTATATTGCATATGACCTGACATTCAGAACTCGGTAATCAGCACAATGACTCAATGAATCTTGTGAGTCTTGGAGTGTGCAGAACCACCGAAGTTATGACATGCAGTTGATGTCAAAGTGAGCAGTCTCAGCTGGACCAATTGCATTCTGACCAAATTTTGAATGCCAGTCATGTGAAAATTTTATCTCAAAGGACATCAATAGTGCTGATTGTGGAAATGATTCCAAACTTACCCAAATAAGCAAGGCCACTTGTGGCTGGCCGGTTTGTATTTTTCCCCTTGTAATGAAATTTCGTTTCATTTGTGTCAAAAAGAAAAGAAAAAACTTACCCAACTAACATTAACCCTTGACGGACGGACTAGTGACCGTGGAAATCATGCCTTTTGGAACCATGTGGCATCATCTACTTCAAAAAAATAAAAAATGCACATTGGAGATCAAAGTATTGTAGAAGATCTTCCCTTCCCGCACAAAATTCGAAGGATGAATAGTTGCAATTATGTCCTAGATAGAGAGATTCCTTGTCATCCATCGGACGCTAAACGTCCGTGTTGACATTTATGGGTTAACTTCAATACTATACACTAAATAGTGAAATTAGGTTGCCCCACACTATATAAATACTTAATATTACATTTCAAGAATGCACTACTTTTGAATTAGGTGTTATTGTAATTAGAACTCACTAACTTTCATTTGTACAAATGGAAACATATGTAGAAATTTTTGTTGACTTTGATGGCTTGTAAAGTACCTTTTGGAAGGTAAGTCAATCTAATTGTTAAGGCAACCTAATTTCACTATTTAGTGTAGTGTCTCCTGATGGTGGGTTAAAAGTCAACTGGCTTTGGATCCCTGGACAGGTTTCATATGGTTTGTATTTTCTTACTTTCATGGAATTTCTTCAGATCAAATTCAAATTTGACTATTGCCACAAGCAACTGAATAGTATATTTGGTGGAAAGAGCTTGCAGTGAGCTTTCTTCAAGATCAATGAGGTAACTGATATCCCCTAGATGTTTGGTTCATATTTGATAGGATGACTTGAATGGGATATGGCATTCTTCTGAGCTATGTATTGTGAACTCTTTGAATTTCATTCCTTTCTCCAATGACATATAATTTCATTACTGGAAGCAAAAAATCAAGGTTGCAATGTGCAGAAGTATGTTACTTTTATCTGTATGGGTTTGCCTCAGGTGTGATGAATGTGACTCTTCTTATACACTTTGTTTGATGTAACAAAGGAAGGTAAAATTTGATTGGAAGAGATTATTTTTTATGTTTTCTTCACTATGTTGAGAAGTGCAGACATTCAAAAGGAAAATGCAAGGTTGTACCTATGTTGTGGCATGTTTCTCATCATCAACCCTTCAAATTTCTTGCATATAGCCTCTTTTCATGGGAATCTAGAGCCGTCTTGAGATACAACTCCTTCTAATATTTTTAAAAGTCATAACTAATTCATACAATGTTCAAAAACTACATGTTAAGAGCATCTAGAATCCTCTTTTGGCTCCCTATATGCTCTAACAAATACTTAGAGATCATTTTATAATAGGAACCATTCTCAAATACTTATTTAAATAATTTTGAGGTATAATTACCTTGTACTCAAATGATGTGATATAACGATATGTTTGTGGTTTAACCAATCACATTGTTTAATTTGAGAACTAGAGTAGGGATCTACAAGTATGTTAGTAATGTGAATCATGTTATTGTTCCAATAATTAATGGTAATCAAATTCTTCTTAAGTGTATGTAGGTTAGGCGGGATTTGAAAATATTTGTGTAGCTCAATGTGAGGATCCTATAAAGTCTTTTGTCAAGTTCAAAGGTATGATTTCTACTAATGGTTACTATTGCTAGTGTGTCTGTACAAATCTTTTAAAAAAACACTCCCTTACACTTGCAAGTTACATCTTCATATTCTCAACAAAATGTACATCTTAAAATTTAATTTCCAACAATTGACCAAAACCTAAATAAACACAATTTGATTTTAAGGATTTTTTAGGGGTTAAATTAAAGCATCTTCATCTAGACAAATTTTAGAGCCTGCAAAAAACAAAACAAGATCAACTATGGTTGAGATAGTGAAACAATTATGTCTACATTTGTGCTCCAATACATGAGTTTGATGGTGTGTCTTCCAAGCTTGTCCAAAAACTTACAGATGATCTAATTACAATATATGAAGAAATGCAAGGATTAGTTTGATTTGACTAGATAATTGATACATACTTCTATTTTGCTTTACTTATAATTACTATTTCCCTCTTAATTATTATATTAGTAATAGTTTCTTATTTTTTTTCAATTTCAAGAAATTCAAAGGATCATGGAAAAAGAATTCCATAAGTATTTAAAACATCTGTTTTGGCAACCATGAACGAGCTAGTTGTGGCATGGTTATGAAAAATCAAAACACTGTCCTACCACTCAATCTTGGTAACATAGAATTGGAAGAAGTGAATTTAGTTTTGCAAACACAAAGTTACTATCTAGGGACCATGATGTCAGGTGTATTTCATTTGAGTGTCTGGAAATCATAAACTTTCACACCTGGTGGATTCGATAATACCATGCTTGTTGAAGAAAATGTTAGCTTCTAGTCATGTATGTTTAGTAAAGAGCTTAGGTTTTACTGTTGTTCAATGCCATTGTTGTTCTTTTTGTCACCAAGGGTGTGATTTCATAGTTGTAGATGCTTTATGAGTCTTCAAGTAACTACACCTAATACAGTCTTATAGGGATGAGAGAACAATAATGACTAGTATTCTACAACACAAGCTATGCTATAAGCTATCTCCACGTTGACATCATTCTAGGTATTTATGAAGAGAGCAAAACATGTCTGTCTAGAACAAGAGTAAACTACCACAGTCAATTGCAAGACTTGTGTTACCTTTGACAAAAAAGTTATTGAACTAATTTTAAATTTGGCTATTAGCAACCTATTGTATTAAGAACTTTGAAAGTTCAAATGATGTACCAAGCTTTATTTTTTCTTTTGCAAAAGAATCCAACTTCAAAATTGCTGGAAGAATTGGATTCCATTAAATTCTCTTTGACCTCCATGACATCTCTTTCAAATGCCATGTTCAATCTTGAAGAATGTAATGAATGCAGTCTCCACTCAAAGATTTGATCTCAGCAACACCATTCAAAATGATTCTTATTAAGGTAGCAACACCCGTAAGCACGATTTTAAGTAGTTTGAAGCATGAAAAGCAATGAATCAAACTTCAAAAAAAATATTGTCAAATAAGTAAGAAGAAAGCAAAAATATTGGCATCAATTATAGAGGTTCAGAGTCAAAGCATGTGCTTATGTAGAATTTTTGAAGTCCAAAATCACTAAAAATGTAAAGTTGTGAGTAGGAGATGCTAAAATAGACACTTCCTAATGTCTTCACTTATTTTATTGTGTCACTATTCATCATTGATGATGAATAATGGTCATTGTTCGTCGGAGGGGCTATGACTTCCTTTGAGGGGGAACTTCTCATAGGGAAGTAGCCCTTTCAGGATTACAATTTTTCCTAATGGCCCTACTTTAAGGAGATTTTTTCTTCTCCTTTGAATTGCTTGCTATGCAAGGGAATGTTGTTTAAATGTAACTACATCTAAAATTAATAGAATAAACAATTCATCATGGTTCCCATTATTATTATATTTGAATTTTTGGCGAGATTGTATCGATGTTCAAAAGGAGATTTTATATTCTCTTAGAATGCATTTTTAGGACATTGCATGAATAAATTATGAATTTTCAAAGTGCTCAACAAGAAATGTTTTCTCAAACCAATCTTAGATTTATAAATAGTGGGAGTATATTTTAGGCAAATATTTCTAGGGGTCCAATTCAAAAAGGGGGCAATTTTAGGTGTAATTACCTTAGCTTTTAGCATTGATGATAAACTTCAAAAGATTTGAATGCATATTTGGAAGTACATACTTCAAGTTAGTTAATGTGAGAATTACAAGGCTAGGGCTTTACTTTGCTACAAACAACTATTGATGATTGTCAAATTTGAAGGTAATATAGTTCTTCTATTGGTATACTAGTAGCAATAATATAATGGTAACTCGTACAAAATAGGAGATGAAGTGAAAAGCAATTAAGTCTACTAAATTTTAGTAAAATTTGGTTGTACATCAAACTAGGATTTGGAAAAGAAAAATGTGTCTCTTAGAGTTCAAGAAATAAATGAACACATGATCTTATTGTATGCAAAAATTCAATTTGTGATTTGTGTCCCATTTTGACTTCATGTATGTAAATTTTGGTGAAAATTACACTTGTATATTGGTAGAATAAAATAAAGAACACTATAGACTATAAAACAATATGTTTTTCCTTCACGAGCATAAATTTGTCTTTTTGTGCATGCATACATGATTTTGAGAATTCTAAAACAATGGCCGAAAAGAGCAAAAAAATTTACAATATAAATAATGAATGAAGGGATGACCAATTGTCAAAAGCAAAAATCATTGGAAGAAATCATTGAACATGCATCATTGTGTAGACCCACCAATGTGTATCTATGGTCTTCTTATCAACATGTGATGTGCTTGATTAACAAATTAAATGACACTACTCTCAACTACTTGTTCATTCGATTCGTAGTCTTAGGGACTAAATAGCCTACTTCTAGTGATTTGAGAACTTTAGCATGCTCTATTGACTTCATAGTTTGGACTTTGTACATTAACTCTCTAAGATGGATACTAATAATCATAATCTACATGTAGAACTTTGTTTCAGATCATTCCAAAAAATATTGCACAAGTTACAATTTTGAAAAAATTTCAATGTCAAAGCCTTCAATGTCATTGCCATAAAAATGACATTTTTTGAATTTGAGTCCAACTAATGAAATGAAGCTTACGAAGTGTAGTTTCTACTCCAATTAGAAAATTTGAAAAATTCATACATTTTAATATTTTATAGCAATATGAACTTTGAGCCTTTAACCATGGTCTGTTGATTTTCTAATTTTAGAGTGACACAATAACTTTGGTTTACACTATGATGTTAGAAAGTCTAAAATACATCTATGGTGAAAATTTCAGATTTTCTAGTATATTTATGTGAAATTTCTTCATTTTTTCCTTAAAAAATTCACCATAATTTCAAATTTTTCCCAAAAAATTTGAAAATTTTAAGACTATAACAATTGAAACATAGAATTTTTGTCTTTGAAAAATAAATATAAAACTTTTCACATATATAGTTGTGAAATGACAACAAATAGAATAATGGACAATGAAGCTTGAAATGAGAGGTCATGGGGTTTGTATCATTCAAGGGATAACTGTGACTCAAAGATGGTACATTATCATCAAGGGTGAATTGACCTCCTCATTGACCTACAATTGGATAGAAGGGCAATGAATGGGATCCAACATCTTATTTTCATGTAGTCAACGTCTATATTGTTTTGGGCTATTTGGAGTACCTTTGAGCTATCCAAGATTTTATCCACAACCGCATTCACATTGCACAACATGGGTAGGATTTGATTTGATAAGAAGTGATAACTTGCAGATTTCTTTCGAAGCAAGACATGAATGATTCTATTGAATTCTATAAATTTGTAAGGAAAGATCTCATGTTGTGCATTTGCCGTATAGGAAGCATGGAGGAAGGTGGTTGTGTCATGAATGTGGACGTTGTAGTAACTTATTGGATGAAGTGCATTACCTTAGCAATCTCTCCCGTGGAACTGTATGGCAAGAGATGGTGCTTTTCAAACACTTCTACTAAAAGTTTTGCATAGTCTAGTTGTTGCAATACTTGCTATGATAAATATTTTACTCATTTCATAAGAATTGGCCATGATCATTGACTGATTCATGTTGGTGTAACTTAGTTCTCCCCTTTCTGCTTTTCCATTTCTTACAAGTTTGTTGCAAGTCTAGGGATTCTAAGTTTCAATCTCATCTGGTGTTGTTGAGCTCGTGCTTTATTGCCCCTAGGGAGTGCATCTATCATGTACCTCATCCACTGTTGCTAATCTAGAGGAGCTTGTTGGTTGGATCGCTAAAGTGAGTTAAATTCTAAAAATGTTACAATTCAATGTGATATGGACACATCTACAATTGTTTAGAAGATCCAAATTCCTCAACAAAGGGCACATCCAAAGAGCTCAAGGAGAAGGCAATGTGCCCATTCTTGTTTTTCTTACTAACACTACTCTCATTTCAGCAACCACCATGCATTGCAAGCTCCACTATGAAATGAAAAATGCTTGGACTGTTGTGAAATTTTAGATGAGCATTCTCAACTCTTGTCTTTCATTGAGCATAAAAGGTCATCATTTCAAAATATTCTCAGTAAAGCATCCTCCTACAAAGTGTGTTGCCCTTCTTTTCCATTGACTAACATAAAACTTAAAAATCTACTAAATCATGTGATCAAACAATTTGAATTTTTTTGAAGTGCTAACTCTCAATGTGAAATTTAATATCCTTCAACAACATTCTATCCAATCTCAAGAAAAAATGACGAACAATTTGTTGAAGTTCTTGGCAATTTGGGCCTATTTTTAAAGTACACCTCCCTTGGATCATTAGGGGTTAAGAAGTGATGTTTGGAAATATTTGAATTGCTCATTGTCATTTGGTCTTGCATGTGAACTTCAAAGGTGAAATGTAGAGATACAACTATCTAATGGAACTAATCTTAAAAGCCTTAGTGAAGTATTCATGTGCCACCTAGGCTACCAATGAATTTCCATGCACTTATAATTGGTCAATTCTACAAAATTCTACAAAAAATTCTAATAGCGCCTAATGGCACTTCACTACAAGCCTAAACCCTATTCACTCCATGACGTAGGATTAGATGCTACATCACCCTATCCATTGCCTTTAATCAAAATCTCTCCTCTATGGGTCGCTTGGTGATTTATTTGGCACCATTTCCAAGGTTGTTGTTGCTACAATCTAGCTCTGCAACAAGGCATGTAAAGCCTATTCACCCTGAAGTTTTCTTATCATGTCAACCTCTAGGGTGTAGCTTCTCAACCAATGGACCAAGGCTTGTTGGGTGGGCATTATAGTGTGAGATTGCACCAAAAAAAATAACATGGCTGAAAAATGGTAACCAACCGTTAAGTTTTTCATCAAAAAACTTCAAATTTAAAAAATCTTGGATGTAATCATCAAATTGTGGATGAAATCAAAATTATGGAAATGTCATATGTGCTAATGCCTGGAGTCAATGTTGAAATTTGGAGCACCACTATAACATTTTATATTGCTACTTTGGCACTTCATAAAAAATGAAAAAACACAATGCAATGGATGGTTCTTCAAACCCTCATTTGGACTAGCAGGGGCTTGCTGGAATCTCTTTGTTGATTTCCAGAGCAACATGAAAGAATGAAGCAATGGCTGCCATGATGTCATTGATTGGTTGCATGCAAAGCTTCTTCATGGGCACATCAAATACGTTGAATTTGATGCGCTAGGGTGTTTGAATGTCAAGCCCGCTAAGATGGAGGTTATGTTAAGGGATGCATTGGGCTTGGTTTTCATAATTGACAACCTACATACAATAGCCTAGCAAAATTGTCAAGGCAGACTAAGGATGCTCACAATTGGTTAATTTAGATAGGGTGGACTTTACATAAGCTTCACTTTGGTCAG
Organism: Straminergon stramineum; assembly: GCA_963920665.1. Taxonomy (NCBI): domain Eukaryota; kingdom Viridiplantae; phylum Streptophyta; class Bryopsida; order Hypnales; family Calliergonaceae; genus Straminergon; species Straminergon stramineum. Next base: position 14,418,577 of record OY987269.1, on the reverse strand, counting down.
AGACTTATAGTAGCACTATACAAACGCTCTTGTGAAAATCATGTGTATAGTTTCTGAAGCCCAGTTCATACTTGAGGCCGGATTGAAGGCCACCCCACATTCTCTAAGTTTGAACCAATAGGATCACTCAATCCCTCCAAATTTGACCCAAGGGGTTTATACTAGGGTTAGGCTGCAATTATAACTCATCCTACGTGTCGCCTAGGTGGCATGGTTTTGGTGCCAAACCTTCTGGCCCCAAGCAAGAAACCATGACGAGGTTTTGGGTGGCCCAAACTCCCATCTAGGGCTAGGTTGGACTCGTCCATTGGATCATGAACACCTCTAACATGAATCAACAAAAGTTATTATTTGAAATTTTGACCCTTCATAACTTTTGCATATGATATCCAAATGTCACATTTTTTGTTGCGTTGAAACCCCCTTTTCATTGCCAACAAGAAAATTGATAATTTGAACATTCTTATAATAGTGAATCGGCACAATAAGAAGAAATGGCAGAACATCTGGCCATTTGGGAAAGCAGATTTGAGCTCCAGCCCTCAATTAAATTCCAGAACATCTGGCCATTCATAACCTGAACTGTAACAGTAATTTAGTTGAATTCTGAAATGACTGGAGCATTGAACATTCCAGTTCATTTAATTCCAGTTCAGTTTATGAATTTGGTCCTCTGTTCATTTCGTTCAGTTACATTTCGTTCCAATAATTCAGCTCAAGTTTTACAGTTTTTTAAGCTCCTCATTTCATTTGATCCATTTTTCTAGTTAATTTAGCCCTGAGTTCATTTGATCAGTTTCATAGTTAATTTTGTCGTCACTTAATTTAGCTCAGTTTATACAGTTAATTTAGCCCTCAGTTATTGACTGTATTGACTGTATCAGTTTGTACAGTTAATTAGGTTTCACCCCTAAATTTCTTTGATGTTTAGAGGTCCAAGACTACTTGAAAGCACTTGTCCTCAAAGCAAGGCTAAAATCTTCATCTACATTTATATTTTAACCCCTAAAGGACCAAACGGTGTTTTTTGGCAACATAGCAATTTTGGGTAGCTGACTACGGAAGGAATTTTTATTTTTTTTCTTCAAAATTTTCTCACAACATGTGACCGAGGAGTAGCTTAAAGACCCAACAATTTTCATAACTTTTGAATACATGGTTAAAAAGTTATTGTATGATATGTTGTTTTCATTGCTCGGCGGGCAGCTCGGGCAGCAAAAAAAACTTCTTTAAAAATCACTTTTTTCTAAAATAAAAATTTGAAATTTATTTTCCTGATTTTTATATACATGGAAAGCTTTGAATCATTCCATTTTGATTTATGAGATGAAAGTTATGAAGAGTTTTAGTTGTGGGTAGTTTGTGGGTAGTAATGGAATCTCTACTCTAAAATAAACTTTGAAGACCTTTATTTCACTCAATTTTTAATATTTTTGGAAAAAAATAAAAACTTGAGTTGTAGATTGTTTATTACAACAATTTAACCATTAGGGTTGTCATTTTTCAATTCCATAAATAAATGATTAACAATTTAGTATTTTGAATCATTCTCTACTTCTTTCAACTTACTATTTTTTTCCTATATGTTGTACAATTCCAAATGATCTAAAATTTTTCAAGGATGTAGCCAACATGACTTGAAGAATGAATCCAAAGAGTTACAACCATTTTGGACATTTTTTCATAATGATCTGACCTTGTGGAGTGCATCTGCCCGGATTTTCGCAGGGCCAAAAAATGTCTTTTTGTCACTTCAAATGCTGATATCTTACAATCCAAACGGTGGAAATTTCTGAAATTTTTTCCGCATCTTCCCAAACCAGCTTACTACAAGATCCTACGGTTACATTTGTCCAAAAATGTATTTTTTTCTAAAATTTGGTACTTGTACTAGAGATGACAGTTCTAGAGTGTTTTTGGTGAAAACATAGTCAAATACATTTAGGGGTTAAGGGATCAAAATGTAGGATCTTTTCCTTTAAATATAGGCTTTTATAACCCTTCCAAGATGTGAAGTTCTTTCCTTCAACATTCTAAGGAAAAAACACATATGTCCCATAACTCCTTCACTTTAGTCAAAATATTGGAAAATGGATTGACAATTTATGTAAAAAAGTAAACCCAAAAATTTTCATATTCATCATTAAAAGAAATTAGAAAGAGGTAAGTGGTATCGAATGAAAGAACAAACTAAACCTCTGATAACTTTTACAAGAAATTGAGAATTGCTAATTCCAATGGTGAGAATGATATAGTAAACAATTAGTATCTATTCTTTCTTTTTTCTTTGAAAATTTGAAAACTTGAGTTCAAAAAATGGTTGTAATTGATTTTTCTACTTTTAATGCCCGCAAAAAAAAACTCTTCATAACTTTCACCTCATTATTCAAAATTGAAAGATACAAATGTTTTTGAGTATGAATCACTCTATACTCTTGAATGAAATTAGTTAATATTTTTTTAGAATATAATTTGTGCTCAATGCTTGAACATTGAAATTGAACTTGCCCCGTCTAAGTTTTGCAATAATTATTGGAATGACAAGAAACAAAGCTTGAAATAGATTAGGATGACTAGACAATTTTATACCAAAACTATAAATTATGAAGTTAGCATAGTTTGCCCACGTCCTAGGAAATCCAAAGTGGATTTTTAATTCTGTAGGGGCTGAAAAGATGAATATGACAATTTTTTGGGTTAAACTTTTTTTTGAAGTATTTTAAAATTATCGTTTTTATCATATTGACAAAAACACTCAAGTTGTGAGACATTTGTGTGTTTTTCAAAAATTATTTGAGGATAGAACTTCACTTTAATTTGTCAAAAGCTAGTAAATTCTACTATTTGAAATTCAATATTGACCCACAACTGGATAGAAGGGGGATGAATGAGTTTTGGTAGCTTGTTCTTATGTGGTCAATGTCTATACTGTTTTTGGCTATTTGGTGCACCTTTGGGCTACCAAAATTTTTATCTACTACTGCATTCACATTGCACAACATGAGTAGGGTTTGATTGGAGTGGGGATGTGGGATCCCATTGACCAATAAATTAATATTGTTGTATACCTAGTACAAAGCCTCACCATTACATGGTTCTTGTTCAAATATTTGCACTTCTTCCCGCCCTTCCCTTTCAGGGGCATTCATGCTCCTCCTCAGCCTTCTTTGGAGATCACTGCTCATCACTCGTACAAAGCATTTGGATTGAAGTAAAATTGTGCTCTTAGTCTATTGTTGTTAATTTCAAACATCAAGTTTGCCTCCATTTTGTGGAAATGTACTATCACGTAGAATCAAATGAAGAAGATTGGACTAGATTTTAGTAGATTGAGAGCACCCACTAGGAGCTTGGCAACTTATTGTGCTGCAACAATTCCAAGGCCCTAAGGGCATTAACCCGTAAACGCCAATGCAGACTTTTTTCGTTTGATGAATAACAAGAAGGTAATCTGTAGGAAGTAGGAATGCATTTTTTCATCTTTTTTTTTAACACAATCGTGGGGATGTGCTACGCCATGAAGGGCCAAAAGTAGCATCATTTGGATGCATTCATATTTTTAGAACGCATGGACACAGAGAAATTGACATAGAATTGACATGGAAATACACGTGCACGGTGTTAGGCTAGAGGCTGCCCTTTTTGCAATTTTGATGAAGGCAACTGGAAATGCAGGCTTCCGCAACACGGGGCACTCACGATCGGACAGTAGATGTTGAACAGTGTGTAGCCCACCTTTCCCCTATGGTTACCAATCCAACATTTAGGGGTTAAATCTATCTAGAAGACAACAAAAGGTGAAACAAAGATTGTATTCTTTGGCACAAGACCTATTGAAACAGCTAGATCTTGATGAAAATCCATCATACAAATTCTCCACCACACATGAACACATTTGAGGGTCAAAATTTCTTGTGATCACCCATGAAATTGTCTCACAAGGTTTTCTGGTCCTCAATATTCAGTTAAGTATTATGCCTACCCAGGTCCTGCTACGGTTGTAGCCATGGCAACAAGGCTGTTGATAAACAAAGTTCTAGATAGAGCTTGCAACAAGCCATCACTAAAGCACTTGTCCTCATTCATCAAGCACATCTTGTAAGGATGTAAGACTTTGGATATTAAATTCCTTTTACACTTCAGTTCTTCAAATGGGGATTGAATTTGGGCAAGTGAGCTTAGCTGTAAGGCGGGGGGTGCTTTCTTCACTGTTGATAATACGGTAGTCAAGATGAATTCACTAAGCTCGTAATGTGAAACATTACATTAGGGAGCTCACTTCCTGACATGGCAAAAAACTTGCACCAGCTGTACCAAATTCCAATCTCCTTCTTACTCTTCCTTCATGTGAGTCCTTGGATTTTTAAATGTCTCATAGATGGTGTTTTCACATTCTTTAATTGATTATTACATTAGTGGCACCTGATCCTCATGGAGAAGCAAGCTTGAATGTGTTCCTTGTCTCACATTCTTTTTTAGGGTTATGGGATTGAATGCTGGTCGTCCTAGATACCCAAGTGAAGGTCCAATTCAACAAAAATTAAGTCATTTCTGTAAAAATAAGTGCCTCATATCATCTTGTGAATGGTGTGAGGTGACGTGGACCTCTATGAATCTAACGAGGAAATTCCATTTCAGCACCTAAGTGCTAAATTAGACCTTCACGTACGGTATGAGACATCCTTGAATGAATTCTTTTGAAATTACATTATATTGCTTTGCAGAGATCATAACATTTAGTAGCATGTACTATCACTGCCTTGATTCTACTAAACAATAGATGGTGTCAAATATTCCACACCCAACAATTATTCATCAATAAATAGGTCGATAGGTGGAGGCTCAATGTGATGAGCAAGGTGCATGAAGGAAAGGCAATGGGTATAAAGACTACTGAATGTTTTCAATAAAAATATCATAATTTTTTTTTAAAAATAGACTTTCAAATTTCACTGAAAATGGAATTTTGGTTTTTTAAAACTGAAATTTGGTATGCTTGATTGGGATTGTGTAAGGATGTAGTGATAATTAGGCTTGCTAAAACATACCAATTGAACTCTTTATTGTACATAAAGAATTGAATGGCTCAAATCAACTAATTATAAGATTATTGTACTCAATTGTAAATGGTGTGAAATATTCCACACTCAATAGTTATTCATCAATAGCTAAGTGGATAGGTGGAGGCTCAATGTGATGAGCAAGATGCATGAAACAAAGGCAATGGGCATAAGGACTACTAAATGTTATGATGGATAGCATTGTCAAGAGAGCCACCTCAAGCCACTATTGATGTTGATGATTGATTGCTACACTTTGTCGTGATTTGAGGATTCACACATTTTAATCTCAATTAATTTCATTTTTGCCTATCCTCCTTTTAATTAATCACTACCTATTTCTCAACATTAAAGTAAAAGTCAGTGGAACACAATGCCAAATACATTATAGCCTAAAAGTAAAATATGAACGAAATGTAAAATATTTCAACACAAAATTTCAAATATTGAAGAATATACACATTTAAATCTCAATAAGTTATTAATATACCCCTACAAAACTTACAGAGATTATGGCTTCTTAATATATATATGACAATCTAGAGATGGCTAGAGACATATTTATCTACAAAATCACTTGCACAAAACATTACGAATTCATATAGGTCAATCAATAGATCCCCAAAAGAAATACAACCAACATAAATCAAATTTGTCAACTCACATGAAGTTTGACACAAAGAAATATAAAATCCTTTGAAGAAATCTTTAGAATGAAAGTGTTGTAGAAATCTAAGAATAAGAATGAATAATGAATTGGCATTCTGTTATTTAGATCTTGAGGTTGTCTTACTAAACATCTCAAAAGTATTGATTGGTGATTTGTTGGACAATCAAATCAAAGCATAGGGAAGGTAGTTCTAGATTGAAGGAACTCTTTTGATGTGAAAATTGGTCTGCAACCTTGGATTGGTTTTCGAAAAGAAATAAAAGATCAAAGTCCATTTTGAGTGTGCATAAGGTAAGAGCACCCAATGGCATCCCTGTACCCAATGGCGTCAGACTCTACAGAGTATAATCATTTTAGGCTGTAAATGTAAGTAGACAATAGAGAGCTTAATTTTTTGACCTAAAATGATAAGAAGTCTAATGTTCAACTACATTTATGTTCTAGAATGAATTCCTGTCCTAGAGTCTAATGCCATTGGGTGCTCTTACCTTAATTTGGGATTTGTTTTGGAAGTTTGGCCATCCTTGAATGATCCAATCCATCTTGATTTCACAAGGTAAAGCAATGTGGAAGGGAGCATGGACAGAGTCTAGAAGTGGCTTGGAAACTCAATGGGAACAATTTTTATAGACTTGTGATTAATACTTTGTGTGTGGGTTGAAAGTCAAGCGTTAGTCAAGTTTTTCGGAAATTGTTGACGTTGTTGTTATGGTTGGTGAACCAAACAAGAATTTCTCTTCATGTTTTGAGGCTCCTCTCATACACAACTTGGAGTTGAAATTTGGGAAATGGATCAAATGTTGAATGTTGTTTTTTCAAAGTGATTGAATTGTGTGAGGTAACTACAATTAAAGTTGCACAAATAAGCTTTGTGGCATAACCAATATGATCTAGAAAATGACAAACAAATTTTGCACATTCATGAAGGACAATGAATCAAAATGCAAGTGTCTCCATAATTTTTTGGATGCATTGTGAATTAGTTAAAGAATTTCAAAGATGCAAAGTGTAGGGTGCTAAATGTATCGTGTAGGTTCACAATGCCAAAATCCATTTGATGCACATGAAGAAATGACACTAGTAGTATCAAAACATTTTATAGAAAAAAAAAGTGAGAACAATAAAAAGTTAATTCCAAATTGACCACTTGCAAGGTTGACACCTCTACAATACCATAAATAAAGTTGCACGCTCCTTGAAATGGCCCCAAACTCCACCTTGCACTTGTCTTTGTAATGCACACCATTTGGGGTATCTTCACCATTTAATTTTCCTTCAAAAATAGGGGTTGATTTTCGGGAGTGGTCCATTTTAGGTGCAATTATTGTAGATTAGAATTTTCCATCGAACAAAAACATGAGCATTCGTTCCATGGCCATAGGGCTAGTTGCATGGTCTACGTGCTATAGTGCATTGTCATAGGGTGGTTTGCATGGTCGTAGGTTACATTTCAATCATGGTAATAGGTCTTCAAACCATGGTTTGAGAAATTTTATATCTTGCATGGTGATGGTGTATTTACATCTATGGTTTTAATATTTGTATTCCATGGTCATAGGTCTATCTTTGGGATTAATTCTTGAGCATGATTGAAAATTGGACCTACATTAGCATGTAGTTTTGGTGCCATTTCATCTTGCATGTTTGTTTTGGACTATTTGATGTGAGATTGGATTTCAAAGCTAGAAAGGGAAAAGATATAAATATTGGTATAAATCTAAACCTCATACTTTGGCACACTGGGTCTATTTGACGCAGAATTCAAAATCATTAAACATTGAGCACTAAATGTGATGTATAGGCTCTACAAAGGGAGCAAGACTAGACAAAATTGACCTAAACATTTCAAACCACTATCTTGGAATTTTAATTAGGTGATAGTGCATACATTTGCATGACAAATTGAGCTCAAAACATTAATTGATAAGAGACATAAGCCATATAATGATAAAGTATTTAACCTTTCCTATTGAAAAAAACTCTTACACTAGTGGTCCTAGGTTTTGTTGAATTGAACAAAACCTAGACTATAGGAGTTGCCTAACACCAACGCATTTTCTAGTACACTTGTCATGAGGTAGAGGTGGTCTAACTCCAATGCATTTGTCATCCAAGTGAAGTTGTTTCACTCCAATGCACAAATCCACCATCTAAAGATATCTATCTCTAGGTAGTCTTTGCATGCATACACTAGTATGCATTCTATCATGAATTAATTCATCTATCAATAAATTCATCCATCTAAGCTCATGATAGAGACTTTATCTTTGTAAAGTCCTTTCTATTTTGCAATATGAGAATGGATTGTTATAAAGCTTGGAAATGTGTCAATGAAGTCTTTAAAACCATGTTTTGTAAGGAAAGTATCATGTGGGCAAAATAATTGGATGAATAGTGGTGAAACATCCTTGAAACTTGGATAATTACAAAAATTGCTTGACCTTCCGGTACCTAAGCAGTTGTCCAACTAAAAAAATTAGACTAGTTCAATGTCACCTTGTATCTATACTTGAAAGTGCTTGCATCGACAACCCGAGGTTGCCCCTACCATCATGCATTCATCATCTTACACTAGTTGACCCAAAGTCGCCTCACAAAAAGCTACTTGCACCCTAAACTCAGAGTCATTCTAAATGATGTGTCTTAAATCCTATATGCCACAAACAACAACACACTATAGAAGACAATGGAAGTTACCACAAGGTGAAACATTAAGTTTATTTTATTCTTGTATCTAATATAATAGGTGCATGTCTATCTAGACACACCACAAGATTCAGCAACACCTCACCAAAATCTAAATTAATACTAGACTAGACTACTTTGGCAATATGTATCCATGGTCTCTTCTTTGTAATAGTAAATCTCTCCTCCTTGACTTGGTGATGTGTACATTTAGTTCAAAGGAAGATGTTAGAGTTCCTCATTTGATTTGTGGTTTTCAAGTTTCTAGATTCTCTTTTGTGGCTACAAGAGCTCTAGTTCCAAACACTAGAAGAAAAACGTGTCTACCACAATTGACAAAAATGTGACTAAGTGTCCTATACAACTATTCTACAACTATAAACCTCTCTATTTGTACCAAATTCTTATGTCATTGTTTTACATCAATAATACAATGTTTTAGTTGCAAAGTAGTTGTAGAATGAAGTGAACACATTGCTTTAATTGCAAGGAGTCATAGAATGAAGTGTAGGATTACGAGAGTTGTAATATAGTTCAAATTTTGAATGAATGTGAATTATTCTCCATCTAATATTCATCATAGTTGTCAATGTGGACAAGTCTATAGTCTGTGCAATCCACCATGTCTATCTTTAGTAGGAAAAACGACTAGAAATTGATTGCAACTATGAAATGTTGATAGTTGTTTCCTAATTGAATCGTATTCGTTTTGTATTTGTTTTCTAGTTGTTTCTTAGTCTTTTCCTAATTGTCTCCTAGTTGTTTCCTAGATGTATCTTAGTCATTTTGGAGTCATTTTTTAATTTGTTTCCTAGTCGTTCCTAATTGGGTCCAAAGTCATTTCTTGGTTGTCTTCAATCATTGTACCATATCAATCATCAAGAGTACCATTAGATTGAACATATAAGACTTGAATGGAAGTTGTTGTATTTTAATGTAATGAATTTTGTTAATAGAATTCTAGGATTTCCACATTTTCTAGATTTCTATAGTGTGTAGATTTCTACATTCTATAGAAATCTAAAAATATTTAAAATCCAATTTTAAAAAAAATCTATGAAATGGTAAAATATCCTAAACCATTGAAAGTTTTTAAATATCAATATTTGAGTTTAAAAAAAAGCTAAATCTGAAATCTATGAATCATTGAGATTAAAATTGACAAATTTGCAAATCTATAAGTCATTGACAAGTTGAAAATGAGTCACAAAGAAATCATAAATGAGTCCCAATGAAGTCAGAGATGAGTCATAAGCAAGTCATACCCTAATCACAAATGAGGTGCACTACTCATCAATTGAGTGACCGACCTCATGAGGTAGCAAATAGGATATAAGCACCCGTATCAGAAAAGTTCATCGATGAAGTTCCAAATAAGTTATCACGACTTGCAACTACAATTCTACATGCAACTTGTCCACTACAAGTTGGGGCTCCAAATTAGAACCTGTCACAAAATGTCCTAAGCAATTCAAAATCAATTGCTTTTCTTAGTCACAAAACCCTTCATTTTCTTCAGTTTAAACCCTCTTCTTTAGGTGGCAATATGGGAGTCTATTGGATGCACAACGTGTTGGAGATCTTTGTCGTTCAAAGTGACTTCTTGAAATTTATAGAGAAGAGCAAGGAGATATTGCTACTCTCAATCAACTCCACCACCTCCATTGTGGGCTACTCTATGAAAATAAACCTCAAAGATGGATTGTAGACAATTTTCTACATTGTGTGTCGACTCCTACGTCCTTTTGTTCACCTTCTTCAACAAGGAGGACAAGACCTTTGGCCTCGTTCTATTTGCACTCTTTGTCCCTTTCTTGCCTTCCTATTGAGGGCATTGGAAATCTAATAAAGGAAACGTCACGATATCTTAAGAGCTCACACTAATGTTTAGCTCAAGCTGGTATAAGGTCTATACATAGTGTCAAATAGCCTTAAGACTCCATTCTCTTTCTTCCTCTATAGGGAATTATAGAACTTCTTGCATTCTAAAAAAACCCTTGGGGTGTCAAATCCCATACAATAAGTTTATATTTCTTCATCTCCTATTTTCAATTATTAGTAAATTTAGGATATTGAGATTTTTTATTTTGATTGATATAAGCTAAGATTTTTCATGAAATTTTTGACCATATATAACTTATTAAAATATGAAACTAAGTCAATAAAAAAAACAATCAATACATAGAATAGAGGAAAAAACAATTCAATTTTTCCAACTTTTTAAATAATGATTAATATAATATGATAATTTTTCAAAAAATATTACACGTTAGAAGAAGATATGATAATGATAGTTCTCGAATCTAAGTGAGATTTCATTTTAATGAAATTCGAAGGTTACATTTATCCTAAAAATTATCTTAGAAGTGTTCTCCTTACACATATCATAGGCTTATCATAACTTCATAACCCATCCTTAATGACTTATTAACCACGGTCCTTTCAACACATTATTTGACAGTTGCTACTTGAAGAAATGTAATCAATACAAATGAGCACTTTGTTCATTGAAAGTTGTTGTAACTATCCCCTTAACATGCTTGCTTGCTTATATCACATAGTATTTGTGTATTGTATATGGAACTCAAATGGACTTCAAAAGCTCTCAATAGTGTCATATTTGATTATCCCCTTCATTGCCAATGAAAATCAACATATTTTCACATTTTATTGGATAATTACGAGTTGCATGGATGATGTCATTGTTAAATCTTAGTCGTGATATAGGTCCTCTTAACATTTGTATTATTTCTTCTTGGTGTATTTGGTGTTTTTGACATATGCCACAAGCTACTTAGCATGGTCCCCGTGACATACTATAGTCCCAGGCTATAAAGTAGGTTTTTGAGCCAATGTGAAGCCTTGTGTGACATTGGTAGGGATGCATTATCTCACAAACCATCCAAATTGAATGGAAATCTTTGCATTTTGGTTTCGATTGGACATGAGTTCCACCTCACTTGCATGTTTCATTTGGATGTAATAGTGATAGTGTTTAGGCACTCATAGAGACATTGGTACATCAATGTTGTTTTTATTCACACTTTGGCAAATATTGACATGATGTGACCTTGGTAGAATGTACATGTTTGTGCACAACATATAGTTTCACATTCAAGTGAAGTGCTATGATTCTAATGACTCAATATTTCTAAAAAGAAATAAAAATTAGAAAAGAACAACACACTTACACACAAAACTTAGCTTTAATTGTAATCCATATAACCAATGATGAAAACAATTCTCAATAGATTTCATTATATTGTCTTCACAATCCAAAGTTTATCCACATACTACGCATTCAAACTTCTTACAAACTACATCTATAAATCATTGGCTTCGATTTTCCAACAATAGCTTCTACTTTGTAAAACAATCTAGGCACAAATCATATTTACTATTGAAAGTAGCCTTTGCCTTAAAGTGAGGTCCAATTATGGGAGTTACTTTGCATCCATCACAAGTGATTCCATAATGATGATGACCTTTAAGGCAAAAGAATTTGCCTTCAAGATTAACCACTGCAGTTAGTGGAGATGATAGAGCCAACATATACGGTCCCAAATTTGGACGATCATTCCAACAAAAAATCCATATCGAAGGTGTGCAACCTAGATTCTTTGGTAAAGACCTTAACAAAACACAACGATTCAAATTGAGTTCCACCAAATGATATAACTTCTCAGCATCCTCTAGCATGGTCACCAAGCATGAACACCATCTGAAATCTAGAGTAGTCGAGGAAGACAAGTTCCCAACTTCCTTGGGCAAGGCCACCAAGCTTGAACATGATCTCAAATCTATGGTTGTCAAAGAAGACAAGTTCCCCACTTCCTTTGGCATGGCTGCCAAACTTTTATACCAAATCAAATCTAGAGTGGTCAAGGAAGAGAAGATTCCCACTTCCTTTGGCAAGGCCATCTGGATTCTACACTCTCTCAAATTTCTAGTGGTCAAAGAAGACAAGTTCCCCACTTCCTTTGGCAATGCCACCAAGCTTTCATAGTTACTAAAATCTAATGTGGTCACAGAAAACAAGTTGCCCACTTCCTTTGGCAAGGCTTCCAAGCTTGAACACCAATTCAAATCTAGAGTGGTCAAAGAAGACAAGTTCCCCACTTCCTTTGGCAAGGCCACCAAGCTTGAACACCTACTCAAATCTATGGCTGTCAAAGAAGACAAGTTCCCACTTCTTTTGGCATGGCCACCAAGTTGGAACACCCACTCAAATTTAGAGTGGTCAAGGAAGACAAATTCCCCACTTCTTTTGGCAAGGCCGCCAAGTTGGAACACCCACGTAAATCTATAGTGGTCAAGGAAGACAAGTTCCCTACTTCCTTTGGCAAGGCTCCCAAGCTTGAACATCAAAACAAATTTGGAGGAATCAAGGAAGACAAATTTCCAACTTCCTTTAATTTGGTAAGGCCTTCTTGTTCAAACATTCACTCAAATTGAGAGTCATCAAGCAAGACAAGTTACTCACTTCCTTTCGCAAGGCGACCAAGCTTGATCACCGAATAAAATTTAGAGAGGGGAAGGAAGGTAAGTTCCATACTTCCTTTCGCAAGGCCGCCAATCTGGAATACTATGTCAAATCTAGAGTGGTCATGGAAGACAAGTTCTCCACTTCCTTTGGCAAGGCCGCCAAGCTCCAACACTGACTAAAATCTAGAGTGGTCGAAGAAGACAAATTCACCACTTCCTTTGGTAAGGTCGCCAAGCTCCAACACTGACTCAAGTCTAGAGTGGTCAAGGAAGAGAAGTTCCCCACTTCCTTTGGCAAGGCCGCCAACCTTGAACACCCACTCAAATTTAGAGTGGTCAAGGAAGATAAGTTCCCCACTTCCTTTGGCAAGGCTGCCAAGCTTGAACACCCACTCAAATCTAGAGCGGTCAAGGAAGACAAGTTCAACACTTCCTTTGGCAAGGCCGCCAAGCTTGAACACCCAGTCAAATTTAGAGTGGTCAAGGAAGAGAAGTTTCCCACTTCTTTTGGCAAGGCCGCCAAGCTTTCACACCCACTCAAATTTAGAGTGGTCAAGGAAGAGAAGTTCCCTACTTCCTTTGGCAAGGCCGCCAAGCTTGAACACTCTATCAAATCTAAAGTGGTCAAGGAAGAGAAGTTTCCCACTTCTTTTGGCAAGGCCGCCAAGCTTGAACACCTACGCAAATCTAGAGTGGTCAAGGAAGAGAAGTTCCCCACTTCCTCTGGCAAGGCTGCCAAGCTTGAACACCGACTCAAATTTAGAGTGGTCAAGGAAGACAAATTTCCCACTTCTTTTGGCAAGGCCGCCAAGCTTGAACACCGACTCAAATTAAGAGTGGTCAAGGAAGACAAGTTCCCCACTCCCTCTGACAAGGCCGCCAAGCTTGAACACCCACTCAAATTTAGAGTGGTCAAGGAAGACAAGTTCCCCACTCCCTCTGGCAAGGCCGTCAAGCTTGAACACCCACTCAAATCTACAGCGGTCAAGGAAGACAAGTTCAACACTTCCTTTGGCAAGGCCGCCAAGCTAGAACACCCAGCCAAATTTAGAGTGGTCAAGGAAGACAAGTTCCCCACTTCCTTTGGCAAGGCCGCCAAGCTTTCACACCCACTCAAATTTAGAGTGGTCAAAGAAGAGAAGTTCCCTACTTCCTTTGGCAAGGCCGCCAAGCTTGAACACTCTGTCAAATCTAGAGTGGTCAAGGAAGATAAGTTTCCCACTTCTTTTGGCAAGGCCGCCAAGCTTGAACACCTACGCAAATCTAGAGTGATCAAGGAAGAGAAGTTCCCCACTTCCTCTGGCAAGGCCGCCAAGCTTGAACAATGACTCAAATTTAGAGTGGTCAAGGAAGAGAAGTTTCCCACTTCTTTTGGCAAGGCCACCAAGCTCCAACACGAACTCAAATCTAGAATGGTCAAAGAAGAGAAGTTCCTCACTTCCTTTGGCAAGGCCTCCAAGTTTAAACACTCACTCAAATTTAGAGTGGTCAAGGAAGATAAGTTCCCCATTTCCTTGGGCAAGGCCGCCAAGCTTGAACACCCACTCAAATCTAGAGCAGTCAAGGAAGACAAGTTCAACACTTCTTTTGCCAAGGCCGCCAAGCTAGAACACCCAATCAAATTTAGAGTGGTCAAGGAAGACAAGTTCAACACTTCTTTTGGCAAGGTCGCCAAGCTTGAACACCCACTGAAATCTAGAGTGGTCAAGGAAGACAAGTTCCCCACTTCCTTTGGTAAAGCTGCCAATGTCCAACACCGACTCAAATTTAGAGTGGTCAAGGAGGACAAGTTCCCCACTTCCTTTGGCAAGGCCGCCAAGCTTGAACACTCTGTCAAATTTAGAGTGGCCAAGGAAGATAAGTTCCCCACTTCCTTTGGCAAGGCCGCCAAGCTTGAACAATGACTCAAATTTAAAGTGGTCAAGGAAGACAAGTTCCCCACTTCCTTTGGCAAGGCCGCCAAGCTCCAACACTGACTTAAATTTAGAGTAGTCAAGGAAGACAAGTTCCCCACTTCCATTGGCAAGGCCGCCAAGCTCCAACACCAACTCAAATCTAGAGTAGTCAAGGAAGACAAGTTCCGCACTTCCTTTGGCAAGGCCGCCAAGCTCCAACACTGACTCAAATTTAGAGTAGTCAAGGAAGACAAGTTCCCCACTTCCTTTGGCAAAGCCGCCAAGCTCCAATACTGACTTAAATTTAGAGTGGTCAAGGAAGACAAGTTCCCCACTTCCTCTGGCAAGGCCGCCAAGCTTGAACAATGACTCAAATCTAGAGTGGTCAAGGAAGACAAGTTCCCCACTTCCTTTGGCAAGGTTGCCAAGCTCCAACACTGACTCAAATTTAGAGTGGTCAAGGAAGACAAGTTCCCCACTTCCTCTGGCAAGGCCGCCAAGCTTGAACAATGACTCAAATCTAGAGTGGTCAAGGAAGACAAGTTCCCCACTTCCTTTGGCAAAGCTGCCAAGCTCCAACACTGACTCAAATTTAGAGTGGTCAAGGAAGACAAGTTCCCCACTTCCTTTGGCAAGGCCGCCAACCTTGAACAATGACTCAAATTTAGAGTGGTCAAGGAAGACAAGTTCCCCACTTCCTTTGGCAAAGCTGCCAATGTCCAACACCGACTCAAATTTAGAGTGGTCAAGGAAGACAAGTTCCCCACTTCCTTTGGCAAGGCCGCTAAGCTCCAACACCCACTTAAATCTAGAGTGGTCAAGGAAGACAGGTTCCCCACTT
The DNA here is from genome assembly GCA_963920665.1 of Straminergon stramineum. Classification (NCBI taxonomy): domain Eukaryota; kingdom Viridiplantae; phylum Streptophyta; class Bryopsida; order Hypnales; family Calliergonaceae; genus Straminergon; species Straminergon stramineum. Next base: position 14,402,941 of record OY987269.1, on the reverse strand, counting down.
TCTTTGGCAAAGCTATCAAATTTGAACAACAACTCATAATTGCCTCCAATTGAGAGCATTGTGAAGCTATTTGAACGATAAATCCTAAGTGATCATTATATGCTTTAGGATTGTCCAAAGCGCCCCCCAAAGTCAATAAACGAAGTTTCTTAAAATCGGAATTTCTATCAAGTTTTACCCAAGGCACTTGATGGTTCATGGTCCCTTGCAAGGAAATGCCTTCAAGATCTTCAAGATCCTACATTCAAAGAAGAAAAGATTAGAATGGATTATATTTTTATGAAGAGGCTTCAAATGATAATGATTTTTTCCAACATATTTCAAATCTTATGATTTTTGGAACACTATAGGGGGAACTATTTCCTAAAGGCATTGAATGTTTACAAAAATGTACAATTCTCATGATGTCAATTGCATGAATAGAATATTACCTTACTTGAAAATTCACTTTCGGGTAGCATAGACGCTTTCCAAATCCTTGTATGCTTTGCAATCATTCGACCCATGTCACGGAGTTGGTCATGCATCTCTAGAATGTCACCATCTCTATCGACCTTCAATAATGACATGTCAATCAATCTATTTAGCTCATCCACTGGAAGGGCACCATCTTTGGACCACATAGACAAGATTGTCGATTTGGATATGCCCAATGGATATACATCTCGACAGAAGAAACATGCCACATCCAAAAACATCCTCTTTTCCACCCCCTCATTCAATCCATCAAAGCTTATTTGCAAAGTGTTCCAAATTTCTTCGTCGCCATCCAAGCTCCTTCCTCTTGCCATCCTTTGTAGGGCTCGTTCCCAACTTCGCAACCTCTCTTTGTTGCGGAGAAATGCACCCATCACTTTCAAACTCAAAGGCAAGCCATTACAAGCTTGCACAACTTGTTTGCGCAAACCCACAAAGTCTAGTGAAAGAGAAGCTACACCCCAACGAAGGTGAGAGGTGAAAAGTTTCATTGATGCTTTTTCATCCAAAAATTCAACATCCAACCTTCCCTCCATGCCCACAAATGACTTTATGGTGCTCCAATTGCGTGTTGTGATAATTATTGTGGTCCCTTTGCTACCTTGAATGATGTCAAGAGGTACAATGTCTAGCAATTGAGACTCATCCTTGATATCATCTAGTATTAAAAGAACCTTCTTTTTGAAGAAGAGTTCCTTCATCATCTTTTGGGCTTCTTCCAAACGTTGGGGTTTCTGACCATTCCCATGTTTTGATAATATCTTGCACAATATTTCATAGGAATTTTGATAGTTCTTGCACTCAGAAATAAAGCATGCAACATTGTATGAGGACTTCACAGTTGGGTCATCAAATATTGCCTTGGCTAGTGTAGTCTTGCCAATTCCACCCATGCCCACAATGCCTATATACTTCTTTTTCAAAAGCCCTTTGGCTTTAGACAATTGATGATCTAAATCAATTGGGACTTCCTTGAGAGGAGCAATTGGCTCATTCACCTGTACATGTATAAAAGGTAGATTTTGAAAATTGTCATCAAATGAAAATATCAAACTACAATCTAAACAATGAATGCAAAGTTTGAAAGAGATTTGCATAAATCAAACATCACGAAATGAATTTCATTTCATAATTAGGAAATTTCATACCTTTGGGACATGGTTCACAATGGACTTGGAATCTCGTAAGGCACAAGATCCTTCCTTCAAGAAAGACTTCTTTAAACTAGTGAGCTGGTCACATTTGTTGGTAAATGTTGGACATTGAAGAGGATCTTGAGACCAACATTCTTGGATTAAGGTTATAAGTCCTTCACAATCGTTGGGTAGGGCCGGTCGAAAGTGAGGGCCATGCAAACCTTGTAGTTGATTAGAAATTTCTTTGGGTTCCAAATTAGAGAATGGAACCTTTCTAGATAGAATTCTGAGCATATCATGGCAAAGGACCACACATCCGCTTTAAATGGATACCATGGAGTTTCACTTGCCTTGATCATTTCAGGGGCCATATATCCTCGCGTTCCAATTGTATATAGTGATGGCTCCGGATGCTTTGGATTGCTACAAACCTCCAATTGAGAAGTCCCATAATCCATAACCTTGAATGTGTAACATGGATCTAAATCTTCCAAAGGTATTGAACTACATAAGACATTATCAGGTTTCAAATCAAGATGAGCAACTTGCATGTCATGAAGGTAATACACACCTTTTGCAATTTGGTGCATGATGTCAAGTGCAACTTGATATCGTAAAGGTCTTCTGGCGTTCTTCAAGAAAGTAGACAAGTTTGAATCCATCATTTCCATCACCAAATGCATCTCTTCAATTTCACCTTCTTTGAGATTCTCATCAATGTTTTGGATAGTCCCTAAACCAAAAAATGGAATGAAACTTTTCAATATTTGAGACAAGCTTGATTTCAAATATTGCATCACCAAATGCATCTTGCCAATAAGTCCTACTTCCTTAGAATTGTCACCAACTTTTTTGATAATTCCACAACCAAAAAATTGAACAAGATTCGGATGGCTCAAGCCTGCCAATATTCCGGGCTCTTTTTGACAATCCTTGAGATATCCTGGATCACCGCTTAATACTTTTGTAGCACACTTTAGTCCAAACCAATTGGATAAGTGCACACTTCCAAAACCTCCTTCACCTATTTTTTGGATTAGTTTTGGTGGCTTAAAATCCTTAGGAACCTCCAAAGCATTCAAGTCTCCACCATCAACGCGATCCAAATTTCTAAGTCTCAATAATAGATGTTTTGCTATTTTATAATCCTTTGAGATTTCTCCTTGAAGGAAAAGTTCAAGCTTCCTCTTTAGTTCTTTTCCATCTTCAAACACTTGATCATACGTAGCTGCATCAAATTGAATAGGTAGGATGTCATTGGATTGATCCGGATGGTGGAATAAGTACATTTCCCTTGTTGTATCATAACAACACTTGAGATCTAGAAGTAGCTCACGAAAAGTCTCTTTGTTTTGGAGTTGAAATACTACCGAATGACACCATCGCTCTTCTTCAATGCAATTGTTTCTCACAATCTCTACTTTCTTTTGAAGAACAAAGAATTCTTCACATATAAATTGGAATTTGAGATCCACAGTAGCTATTGACAACATTTTGTCAATCCCCTTCATGGCTTGTATGAGTTTGTCCAAAAGATGTACACATTGATTTTTATTCAAAACTTTCTCTTTGGAAGATGCATTCAAAGTCTTCCAACATTCCTCAAGATGGGGTATATCATTGTGTAGTCTTTGGTAATACCCACTTTGCACTCGAGAGAAATCCTTATCTTTCCTATAGAGTATATAATATCCTCAATCAATGAGATATCATGACAAGAGATAGTGAAACCAATTACCCTCTAGTATGAATTTTAAAAAATCAAACACATTCAACAAATTGAATTTCATTGAACAATAGTCATAGAGTTGCTATATACCTATAGAAATAAGAGTACATACTTAACTTAATTACATATATAAATGCTGAAAACAAGATTGTTTATAAAGATTGATGAAAGTCAAATAGACAGCTATACAAAGAACTTGGTAATTTGATCACTACAATATTCTAACATCTATTTCCAATCCCTAACTATTACTAAAGAGTGTTTATGCTCACCTGGTAAACCATGCAAAACCCTTATATCTCCAAAGTGTGAAGATAGCCAATATGACGAAAATTGCAATCCACATCCAAAAGCATGCCATTTTTTGGAGCAAATGGAGAAATATATCAAAGATCTACAATAACTTCAAAACAAATCCAAAGAAAATAGTTAGAACATAACATTCAAATAAGAAAAAAATAGCATGGGCCCCCCAAAACTTCAATTTCCTAATACATTTGAAATCACTTCCCATAAAGAGTTCTATCAAAACTATTTACCAATATTGAAACAAATCTACTATCATACAATAATTAACAATTTTAAAATACAACAATCTTATCCAAATTGAATAAGTATCAAAACTTGACATTAATGTTCCAAAATATAAAATCAAGAAATCTACAAGAAATGATTAATAATTTTGATAATGTACAACAATTGGTATCGAAGATTGCATTCCAAACTATAACAAAGATTATGATCTAAATACACATGAATAATACAATATTTGGATAGTTGAAACTAGGATTCAATATTCATTGGGAGTTGAAAGTCAACCAATTGGAACATCATTGAACAAGATTCACAAATGACACATTTGATTTAGATACAAATTGGATACATTAACAATGTCCAACATCGACTTCAAAAATCTAAGTTTACTTAGTAATTGTTCAAATTTATGCATGATTTTATGTAAGACATTGGGACTCCTTGAATAGTGGAATAGAAGCAATTACACTAAAGTTGATCCCACAAATGGACCCAAGCAACAATTCAAAACCAAACTACTTCACCTCAACCACAAGCAATAAATCTACTTACTAATAGATAAGTTTCACGACTTCATTAAAGAATCATGATTCATAAAGTATCCTTCACTTGTTTCAAAATTATTATCTATCCTCCATCCATGGTTGGAACAACGTGCTCTTTTAACCCCCAAAGGACCAACATGCATTTTTTGGCTAAAGAAAATTTTTGAGCAAGTACGTGTGACTGGAAATTTCCATATTTTTGGTCCAAATTTTAGTAGAAGGTGGGGACAAGGAATATCTTTCATATGACCAAAATTTAATGACATTTGAATTTATGAATCAAAAGTTATGGCCTAATATGTTGCTTTTTTCATAAATGGGTAGTTCAAGCAAATTAGAAAAAATCATTTTTTTCAAAAGAAAAATTTGAAATTGATTTACTAGAGTTATGTATATGTCAAAAGCTTTGAATCATTCCGTTTTGATCAATGAGTTAAGAGTTATGAGGATTTTTTGTTTGTGGGCAATTATGGATTTTCTACTCTAAAATAAACTTCAAAGTCCTTTATCTTATTCAATTTTCAATATTTTTGAAATAAAATAAAATCAGTGGATGAAGATTGTTTATTAAAACATTGCAACCATTGGGATTGGCATTTTTCAATTCCATATTTAAATTCTTAAAAATTTAATATTTTCAACCATCCTCTACTATTGTCTACTTAATATTTTTTTCCTATATGTTGTACAATTCCAAATGATTTAAAATTTTTCAAGCATGTGGCCAACTTGTCTAGCAAATACAATCCAAAGAAGCACCACCATTTTGGACATTTTTTCATAGAAAACCAAGCTCATGAATTGCAACTACCTTATTTTCATTGGGCCAAAAAAATAATTTCTATGAATTTGAATGCTTATATATTACAATCCATGCAATGAAAACTTCTAAAATTTTCACCAAATGTTTTCAAGTTAACATACTACAAGATCCTATGGTCATATGTGAGTCAAAAAAAAGCTATTTTTCAATAATTTGGTACTTACACTTAGAATGATAGTTTTGAAGCATTTGCAATGAAAACATAGTCACGGAACTTTAGGGGTTAATCCTTAATTCCACTTGCCATTGATTGCTTCTTATCCTATCCTATTGGATGCATTCATCTACCATCTCTTGATAAGAGACATCCCCTTCTTACCCTCCACTTCTCGTCATTAAAATTTCATCTAAAAAAATAAATCACTTAACTCACCTATATCCCACCCCTCCACACACACACCCCAAAACCTAAACCAAAAAAACTTTGATATAAATTCGATTGATAGAATAAATACATTATATACAAACAAATATCATTTACAAAATACACGTCTATTATATAATTGATATGGTATAACATATGGGTACATGTATGGTGTGCGAGATTATATACAATATAAACATGTTAATCCAAATACTAATATGGTATGACATACATATACATGTATGGGATATGGTTGTTAATCCCATATCGATTACAATCTAGCATGTTCAAACAAAAAATATATATATAAGAGGGATAATGATAATACCCAAATGAGAAGTTATTAATGCACTCACTAGTGAAATGAGTGGTGACATTCCCTCACTATCCTTGCAATAGAGAGAGACACACCATGCCATACATCCACAATTAGAAAAGTGAAAAAAGAAAAACACATGATGGCTTGGAAACAACTTTAATAATGGAAGATTATTAATTTGGAACAGTCTTTGGGTCCATTCAGAATACACACCTTACAGGCGATGTGGATCTAGTTGCAAGGGAGAGGAGTGCCCAGATTCCCCAAGAAACGTAGCACCAGCTCCCACTCTCAGCAAGAAACAGGGACACGATCTGCCATCTTGCGTCATTAGTTTGAAACTCCAGCGTTAAAATGGCGCAGCAAAGAAGAAGCCAACAGGCTACCACCGAAGGTACCACACATGCTAGAAACACAAGGGCGACAGGAGTTCGGATGTCACTTCCAACAAAAGGACGGAAACGAACACCAACACAAAGCAAACTTGATACCAAACTCTCTCGACATCCAGATCTGGAGCTCCCAACTCCACAATCCACCTTTGTGGTATCAAACAGAGAAAAACTGGCGAGGAAGTGAAGATAAGCTACTTCACTGAACGATGACACAATCCCAAGAATGCGAAACTTACAGAGCTAGAGTCAGTACCCAGATGCCGACTGTGGAAGCAACGATGCAGGAAAGTTTGCACGAACGATGAGAGTGTGAACATGCACGTGGAGATGTTCAGACGATGGACTGTAGCTTCGAAGGTGCAAAGGCTTGATGAGAATCACGGCGGCAACAACACCCAGACTGGGAAGAGTAGCATAACTTAGTTGCAGAGTTCGAAGAGACGGAAGAGCGCCATAGCCAGCGTGAACTGTGAAGGAGCCAGGGACAGGGGTATGGTAGTCTTGCTGCACCCGTGACCCAGTCGTAGTTGGTAGTCGGGCAATAATTTAAAGGAACATTTAATTCATGTGGGACTGCCTTCCCCACGTGAAGAGTACTATTCTAGGACCGTTTCCAATGCTGGGGATCCGTGCTGTTGAAATGCTTGGCCAGATTTCAGAATTCCACACGATAATCTGCAGGTCTCTACAGAAACTGACTGTACTGCCAGTAAGGTAAGTTTTTGTTCGTTTTTTGAAACAAGTGAAACAGGGTTTCTTTGCAAAAAGAAAAGAGTACATGCCTGCCAGCTCCAGGTGGCCTGTCAGGGATCCAAGGGATCCAAGACACTGACACAGTAAGGTAAGGTAAGTTGAGCAAAAGTTTTGTCAAAGTCTTCCCAGTTACCCATGGCTGAGTCACTCATACGGGGTTGGGGACCATGTCGTGTTGGGGTCCGCAGCGTCCTTCCTGTGACACGATAACTTTGGTTTATACCATGCTATTCTAAACTATAATATAAATCTATGGTGAAAGTTTCTTATTTTTCAAGTATATTTTGTATTTGATATGAATTTTTTTCATTTTTTTCTTAAGAAATTCACAGTAATTTCAAATTTTCTCCAATAAATTTTAAAATTTTAAAACTTGTAGTATACAAATGACTTCACCTCTGAAAAATAAATTAAAATTTTTTCACTCATATCTAATTGCAAAATGGCAGAAAATAGGGTGATGACAATTGAAGCTTCAAATCAATGGTCATAGGCCCATCTTTACAAGGTTAACCCTGGAACAACAATTGACTAAGACCAGGTTGGTTCATCACAGACATCTATAGTAGTGTAAATTTCGCATTTTGAGTTGAAGCTATTCCTCTAGAGCTAAATTCGTAAACTAAACTTTCTAACATTTTTGAACTTGGAGGAGTGTGGTAGTTGATGAAATTGAACTTATTCAGGAACGTTCCCCGTACGTACCCACCTTTCCATTCACTATAAGCTTACTTGCCTTTCAAGAATTTGCAACAGTGGTAAACTCCCATGGGAAGATGCATTGAATTAGTAACTTAACTCAGGATCTATGTCAAGTGCTCTCTCAACTTTCAGGCATTAACTCCTAACTGCCCAAGCGACCATAGGGGTAGTCACGGCTTCTTCACTGAGCTCCCATTCTTCATAGAATTGGGACATGGCGATTTTACTTCTGCTGTGAAGGTTTCTCAATGTTTGATACTCTCCTCTAGACCAGAAGAATGGGAGCACAGAAGATTTCACGAGCTAAATATATTATGTGACCTACATCGCCTGCCCCTGCACGTCAAATGAGGACTTGACACTAGCGACACTTTCGTATTTTCAGTCAGTGGTGAACTCATTCTTCGCAAGAGTCGTCCACATGATGCAAAAGGGGTGTCACACCATCTTCACCCGGAACTGCAATGCATTGGCTCTTATTTTCTTGTACTAATTGTCCATTCTTCAAAGAACTTTGAGTTGGTGAAGAAGCCATGACTATCCCTCATATATAGTCGATATGAAATTTCAGGCTCATTTTAGGAGGGGCAGTTAAATCCCTATGATTGGTTTAAAGTTTTTTAGGGGCAATTTCAAAGATTAACTACTGAAATTTTTTATTTTTCACTGAAAAAGGTAAATACTTGATTTTTTAGAGGTCCTCAAAGGTACATATGTATCTTAGTACAAGAGTAAAGCTTGCAAATTTTGCTTGATTTCTTGACTTTGAGCAAAGCTAGCCAATTTTATTTGATTTGAGATCTAAAAAATTGTACCTATCCATTTGCTTTGAAAATGGTCCCAGTGGAAACAGTAAAAGTATTTTCATGATTTTCACCATCGAAAATTTAAACATGCAAATGTTGATTTGGAGTTAATTGTGATTTCTACTTACAAAAAAATTGCATTTCAACAATTGCAAGGTGGATTGTGTAATGAGTTTGATAGCTCTTCATTTGAACTTAAGATTTTTGGCAATGCATTTTAGAGTGCCAACACAATTTTTAATTGGTCATGTCACCTCCAATCCCACAAAACTCTTACATATAAATTTCTAAAACATTGTGGAGAGAGGCAACATCCTAAAAATAGAAAATGTCCATTTATCTTGTTATAATCTCACAATTTCTATGAAATTTTGCACTCATAATTGGTATGCATACTAATAAGCGAGATCTTTAAACATCCATGCAATTAGATTTTGAAGATTAAAAAAAAAATCATTAGAGATAACTATAAGTCCATACACTTTTTTCGCAGTCAAAACACACTTGGAAAGGCTTGGGCATTTAGGGGTTAACTTAGTTTGTTCTAATTGTTGCTTATTTTTATAAGCCCCATCCATAACAAGAAGGGAGTAAGTTACCTTCTATTAACCCTTAAGTGCCCCAATGCCCCAAATATGGCCTCCCCAAACTGAAAGGTTGTCATATTTGCCTATTATAATCTTTTCAACGATATGATGGAATCATTTGTCCTTTTCCCCAAAGCTCCGGGCCTGTCTCCACTACCCTTTCTCTTGTTTTACTTCAATTGGATAGTTCAAGCTTTCCTGTTCCATTGCTTCCTTTGCTGAAAACAATGATCTGATTCAAGGATGGCATCTACTCAATCCACGTCTAACAGTCAGGTTTTGTATTCTGCAGTTTTTGCTATAATGTATGGACTTGCTTAGGTTTGCTTTGTTCCTTTCTAAGTGGTTTTATGTGAAAAACGATAGCAAGTGACAGAGAGCTGAAGACACCTTGCATATGTCACGATTCTAATTTAGTGTTTGGATTGTGGTATGGGTGTAGGTGAGGCTCTTGTCCTCATAAATCTTCTTAGAGTACATGAATGTGATCTTTTCCCTTACTTTCCTACTTGTCCTTATTGAGAAAAAAGTTTGCATGGTGAGAAGGATAATTTGATGGAAATTTAATCTTATAGCCTCTTTGAAAAGTGACAATTTTTTGCTTAAAATTGCCTACATACTTGTTCTAGTAGAATACTTGTAATGTACATGTTTATGTATCTTCATCTACTTAGAGCAAACAATACTATCTTATAGTATTGTGTACATGATTCAAAGTTTATTTATAATCCATTATACATATATACTTTGGCAATGTTTTAGCAAACTAATACCCTCAAGTGATAGAATTTCACAGTATGAAAAGCTTGAGTTGTTGCTCAAGGTCATAATATAAAGTTTGAAATATAAGCTTGCTATTGACTAGACAAGAACAAATCAATGCTCTTGTGAAAGAGGTGTTCAAGAAAAGGCTTTTTTAAAACAAATGAAACAGAATTTCATTGCAAAGGCATAGTACAAGGCCACCAGCCACATGCGGATCTTGTTTTGGGTGATAGTTTCATTAGGATGAGTTCTGAATGGTCTGATTATGGTAAATGCACTCTGGGTGCTTGGGGTTTAACAGGATAAGCTTAATGTGACTCTGAACTCCTGCACTGTCCTGCAAGTGGTGTGTGGTTGCTCGGCTGGCTTCAGTTACTTCCTTGATTTCTGGAACGGTCAAAAGCTCTGGGCCTTCAAAACTGCCTGCCTGTCTGTCTGTTGTGGTCGTTGTCCTCCCTGCAGGCCACCTGTGGCTGCTTAGATTTGTATTTTACTCTTTTGCAATGAAATCATTTTCATTTGTTAAAAAAAACAAAAAAAACTGCCTGACTGCCAGAGAGAGATCTCCCTCCAATATACAGTATATTGCATATGACCTGACATTCAGAACTCGGTAATCAGCACAATGACTCAATGAATCTTGTGAGTCTTGGAGTGTGCAGAACCACCGAAGTTATGACATGCAGTTGATGTCAAAGTGAGCAGTCTCAGCTGGACCAATTGCATTCTGACCAAATTTTGAATGCCAGTCATGTGAAAATTTTATCTCAAAGGACATCAATAGTGCTGATTGTGGAAATGATTCCAAACTTACCCAAATAAGCAAGGCCACTTGTGGCTGGCCGGTTTGTATTTTTCCCCTTGTAATGAAATTTCGTTTCATTTGTGTCAAAAAGAAAAGAAAAAACTTACCCAACTAACATTAACCCTTGACGGACGGACTAGTGACCGTGGAAATCATGCCTTTTGGAACCATGTGGCATCATCTACTTCAAAAAAATAAAAAATGCACATTGGAGATCAAAGTATTGTAGAAGATCTTCCCTTCCCGCACAAAATTCGAAGGATGAATAGTTGCAATTATGTCCTAGATAGAGAGATTCCTTGTCATCCATCGGACGCTAAACGTCCGTGTTGACATTTATGGGTTAACTTCAATACTATACACTAAATAGTGAAATTAGGTTGCCCCACACTATATAAATACTTAATATTACATTTCAAGAATGCACTACTTTTGAATTAGGTGTTATTGTAATTAGAACTCACTAACTTTCATTTGTACAAATGGAAACATATGTAGAAATTTTTGTTGACTTTGATGGCTTGTAAAGTACCTTTTGGAAGGTAAGTCAATCTAATTGTTAAGGCAACCTAATTTCACTATTTAGTGTAGTGTCTCCTGATGGTGGGTTAAAAGTCAACTGGCTTTGGATCCCTGGACAGGTTTCATATGGTTTGTATTTTCTTACTTTCATGGAATTTCTTCAGATCAAATTCAAATTTGACTATTGCCACAAGCAACTGAATAGTATATTTGGTGGAAAGAGCTTGCAGTGAGCTTTCTTCAAGATCAATGAGGTAACTGATATCCCCTAGATGTTTGGTTCATATTTGATAGGATGACTTGAATGGGATATGGCATTCTTCTGAGCTATGTATTGTGAACTCTTTGAATTTCATTCCTTTCTCCAATGACATATAATTTCATTACTGGAAGCAAAAAATCAAGGTTGCAATGTGCAGAAGTATGTTACTTTTATCTGTATGGGTTTGCCTCAGGTGTGATGAATGTGACTCTTCTTATACACTTTGTTTGATGTAACAAAGGAAGGTAAAATTTGATTGGAAGAGATTATTTTTTATGTTTTCTTCACTATGTTGAGAAGTGCAGACATTCAAAAGGAAAATGCAAGGTTGTACCTATGTTGTGGCATGTTTCTCATCATCAACCCTTCAAATTTCTTGCATATAGCCTCTTTTCATGGGAATCTAGAGCCATCTTGAGATACAACTCCTTCTAATATTTTTAAAAGTCATAACTAATTCATACAATGTTCAAAAACTACATGTTAACCCCTATAGGACCAAGGTGTGTTTTTTGGCAACATAACTTTTTTGGGCAGGTACGTGTGACTAGAGATTTCCATGTTTTTGGCCCAAACTTTAATAGAAGGTGTGGACGAGGAATATCTTTCATGTGCACTAAATTTCAGGGCATTTGGAAATATGAGTCAAAAGTTATAGCCTAATATGTAGTTTGTTTCTCAACTCGGGCAGTCTGGGCAGATCTGAAAAAATCAGTTTTTTAAAAAATAAAAATTTTAAATTTTTTTTCTAGATTTATATATGCATAGGAAGCTTTGCATCATTCCATTTTGATCTATGAGTCAAAAGTTATGAGATGTTTTAGTTTGTGGGCAAGTATGGATTCTCTACTCTAAAATAAACTTTGAAGACCGTTATTTAACTCAATTTTCAATATTTTTTGAAAAAAATAAAATCATTAGATGTAGATTGTTTATTACAACATTCCAACCATTGGGATTGGGATTTTTCATTTTCATTAATAAATTGTTAACAATTTAGTATTTTGAATCATTCTCTACATCTTTCTACTTACTATTTTTTTCCTATATGTTGCACTATTCCAAATGATCTGAAAATTTTCAAGAATGTAGCCAACTTGCCTTGAAGAATGGATCCAAAGAAGCACCACCATTTTGGACATTTCTTCATACAAATGTGACCTTGTGAAGTGCAGCTGCCCGTTTTTTCACAGGGCTCAAAAAATGATTTTTGTCACTTCAAATGCTAATACCTTGCAATCTACACGGTGCAATTTTCTGAAATTTTTTCCACACCTTCTCAATCTAGTTTACTACAAGATCCTACGGTTACATGAGTCCCAAAACTATATTTTTCAAAAATTTGGTACTTGTATTAGAAATGGCAGTTTTTGAGCTTTTTTGGTGATAACGTAGTCAAGGAACTTTAGGGGTTAAGAGCATCTAGAATCCTCTTTTGGCTCCCTACATGCTCTAACAAATACTTAGAGATCATTTTATAATAGGAACCATTCTCAAATACTTATTTAAATAATTTTCAGGTGTAATTACCTTGTACTCAAATGATGTGATATAACGATATGTTTGTGGTTTAACCAATCACATTGTTTAATTTGAGAACTAGACTAGGGATCTACAAGTATGTTAGCAATGTGAATCATGTTATTGTTCCAATAATTAATGGTAATCAAATTCTTCTTAAGTGTATGTAGGTTAGGCGGGATTTGAAAATATTTGTGTAGCTCAACTTGAGGATCCTATAAAGTCTTTTGTCAAGTTCAAAGGTATGATTTCTACTAATGGTTACTATTGCTAGTGTGTCTGTACAAATCTTTTAAAAAAACACTCCCTTACACTTGCAAGTTACATCTTCATATTCTCAACAAAATGTACATCTTAAAATTTAATTTGCACGTGTAAAATAGTTAAAGTCTAAATTGCAACAATTGACCAAAACCTAAACAAACACAATTTGATTTTAAGGATTTTTTAGGGGTTAAATTAAAGCATCTTCATCTAGACAAATTTTAGAGCCTGCAAAAAACAAAACAAGATCAACTATGGTTGAGATAGTGAAACAATTATGTCTACATTTGTGCCCCAATACATGAGTTTGATGGTGAGGCTTCCAAGCTTGTCCAAAAACTTATAGATGATCTAATTACAATATATGAAGAAATGCAAGGATTAGTTTGATTTGACTAGATAATTGATACATACTTCTGTTTTGCTTTACTTATAATTACTATTTCCCTCTCAATTATCATATCAGTAATAGTTTCTTATTTTTTTTCAATTTCAGGAAATTCAAAGGATCATGGAAAAAGAATTCTAGAAGTATTTAAAACATTTGTTTTGGCAACCATGAAGGAGCTAGTTGCCGCATGGTTATGAAAAATCAAAACACTGTCCTACCATTCAATCTTGGTAACATAAAATTGGAAGAAGTGAATTTAGTTTTGCAAACAGAGAGTTACTATCTAGGGACCATGATGTCAGGTGTATTTCATTTGAGTGTCTGGAAATCATAAACTTTCACACCTGGTGGATTCGACAATACCATGCTTGTTGAAGAAAATGTTAGCTTCTAGTCATGTATGTTTAGTAAAGAGCTTAGGTTTTACTGTTGTTCAATGCCATTGTTGTTCTTTCCGTCACCAAGGGTGTGATTTCATAGTTGTAGATGCTTTATGAGTCTTCAAGTAACCACACCTAATACAGTCTTTTAGGGACGACAGAACAATAATGACTAGCATTCTACAACACAAGCTATGCTATAAGCTATCTCCACGTTGACATCATTCTAGGTATTTATCAACAGAGTAGAACATGTCTGTCTAGAACAAGAGTAAACTACCACAGTCAATTGCAAGACTTGTGTTACCTTTGACAAAAAAGTTATTGAACTAATTTTAAAGTTGGCTATTAGCAACCTATTGTATTCAGAACTTTGAAAGTTTGAATGATGCACCAAGCTTTATTTTTTTCTTTTGCAGAAGAACCCAACTTCAAAATTCCTGGAAGAATTTGATTCCATTAAATTCTCTTTGACCTCCATGACATCTCTTTCAAATGCCATGTTCAATCTTGAAGAATGTAATGAATGCAGTCTCCACTCAAAGATTTGATCTCAGCAATACCATTCAAAATGATTCTTATTAAGGTAGCAACACCCGTAAGTAAGATTTTAAGTAGTTTGAAGCATGAAAAGCAATGAATCAAACTTCAAAAAGAATATTGTCAAGTAAGAAGAAAGTAAAAATATTGGCATCAATTATAGAGGTTCAAAGTCAAAGCATGTGCTTATGTAGAATTTTTGAAGTCCAAAATCACTAAAAATGTAAAGTTGTGAGTAGGAGATGCTAAAATAGACAATTCCTAATGTCTTCACTTATTTATTTTATTGTGTCACTATTCATCATTGATGATGAATAGTGGTCATTGTTCCTCAAAGGGGCTATGACTTCCTTTGAGGGGGAACTTCTCATAGGGAAGTAGCCCTTTTTGAACTACAATTTTTCCTAATGGCCCTACTTTAAGGAGATTTTTTCTTCTCCTTTGACTTGCTTGCTATGCAAGGGAATGTTGTTTAAATGTAACTACATCTAAAATTAATAGAATAAACAATTCATCATGGTTCCCATTATTATTATATTTGAATTTTTGGCGAGATTGTATTGGTGTTCAAAAGGAGATTCTATATTCTCTTAGAATGCATTTTTAGGACATTGCATGAATAAATTATGAATTTTCAAAGTGCTCAACAAGAAATGTTTTCTCAAACCAATCTTAGATTTATAAATAGTGGGAGTATATTTTAGGCAAATATTTCTAGGGGTCCAATTCAAAAAGGGGGCAATTTTAGGTGTAATTACCTTAGTTTTTAGCATTGATGATAAACTTCAAAAGATTTGAATGCATATTTGGAAGTACATACTTCAAGTTAGTCAATGTGAGAATTACAAGGCTAGGGCTTTACTTTGCTACAAACAACTATTGATGATTGTCAAATTTGAAGGTAATATAGTTCTTCTATTGGTATACGAGTAGCAATAATATAATGGTAACTCGTACAAAATAGGAGATGAAGTGAAAAGCAATTAAGTCTACTAAATTTTAGTAAAATTTGGTTGTACATCAAACTAGGATTTGGAAAAGAAAAATGTGTCTCTTAGAGTTCAAGAAATGGATGAACACACGATCTTATTGTATGTAAAAATTCAATTTGTGATTTGCGTCCCATTTTGACTTCATGTATGTAAATTTTGGTGAAAATTACACTTGTATATTGGTAGAATAAAATAAAGAACACTATAGACTATAAAACAATATGTTTTTCCTTCATGAGCATAAATTTGTCTTTTTGTGCATGCATACATGATTTTGAGAATTCTAAAACAATGGCCGAAAAGAGCAAAAAAATTTACAATATGAATAATGAATGAAGGGATGACCAATTGTCAAAAGCAAAAATCATTGGAAGAAATCATTGAACATGCATCATTGTATAGACCCACCAATGTGTATCTATGGTCTTCTTATCAACATGTGATGTGCTTGATTAACAAATTAAATGACACTACTCTCAACTACTTGTTCATTCGATTCATAGTCTTAAGGACTAAATAGCCTACTTCTAGTGATTTGAGAACTTTAGCATGCTCTATTGACTTCATAATTTGGACTTTGTACATTAACTCTCTAAGATGGATACTAATAATCATAATCTACATGTAGAACTTTGTTTCAGATCATTCCAAAAAATATTGCACAAGTTACAATTTTGAAAAAATTTCAATGTCAAAGCCTTCAATGTCATTGCCATAAGAATGACATTTTTTGAATTTGAGTCCAACTAATGAAATGAAGCTTACGAAGTGTAGTTTCTACTCCAATTAGAAAATTTTAAAAATTCATACATTTTAATATTTTATAGCAATATGAACTTTGAGCCTTTAACCATGGTCTATTGATTTTCTAATTTTAGAGTGACACAATAACTTTGGTTTACACTATGATGTTATAAAGTCTAAAATACATCTATGGTGAAAATTTCAGATTTTCTAGTATATATATGTGAAATTTCTTCATTTTTTCCTTAAAAAATTCACAATAATTTCAAATTTTTCCCAAAAAATTTGAAAATTTTAAGACAATAACAATTGAAACATAGAATTTTTGTCTTTGAAAATGAATATAAAACTTTTCACATATATAGTTGTGAAATGACAACAAATAGAATAATGGACAATGAAGCTTGAAATGAGAGGTCATGGGGTTTGTATCATTCAAGGGATAACTGTGACTTAAAGATGGTACATTATCATCTAGGGTGAATTGACCTCCTCATTGACCTACAATTGGATAGAAGGGCGATGAATGGGGTCCGACATCTTATTTTCATGTAGTCAATGTCTATATTGTTTTGGGCTATTTGGAGTACCTTTGAGCTATCCAAGATTTTATCCACAACCGCATTCACATTGCACAACATGGGTAGGATTTGATTTGATAAGAAGTGATAACCTGCAGATTTCTTTAGAAGCAAGACATGAATGATTCTATTGAATTCTATAAATTTGTAAGGAAAGATCTCATGCTGTGCATTTGCCGTGTAGGAAGTATGGAAGAAGGTGGTTGTGTCATGAATGTGGACGTTGTAGTAACTTGTTGTAGTAACTTATTGGATGAAGTGCATTACCTTAGCAATCTCTCCCGTGGAACTGTATGGCAAGAGATGGTGCTTTTCAAACACTTCTACTAAAAGTTTTGCATAGTCTAGTTGTTGCAATACTTGCTATGATAAATATTTTACTCATTTCGTAAGAATTGGCCATGAACATTGACTGATTCATGTTGGTGTAACTTAGTTCTCCCCTTTTTGCTCTTCCATTTCTTACAAGTTTGTTGCAAGTCCAGGGATTCTAAGTTTCAATCTCATCTAGTGCTGTTGAGCTGGTGATTTATTGCCCCTAAGAAGTGCATCTATCCTGTACCTCATCCACTGTTGCTAATCTAGAGGAGCTTGCTGGTTGGATCGCTAAAGTGCGTTAAATTCTAAAAATGTTACAATTCAATGTGATATGGACACATCTACACTTCTTTAGAAGATCTAAATTCCTCAACAAAGGGCAGATCCAAAGAGCTCAAGGAGAAGGCAATGTGCCCATTCTTGTTTTTCTTACGAACACTACTCTCATTTTAGCAAACACTATGCATTGCAAGCTCCACTACAAAATGAAAAATGCTTGGACTGTTGTGAAATTTTAGATGAGCATTCTCAACTCTCGTCTTTCATTGAGCATAAAAGGTCATCATTTCAAAATATTCTCACTAAAGCATCCTCCTACAAAGTGTGTTGCCCTTCTTTTCCATTGACTAACATAAAACTTCAAACTTAAAAATCTACTAAATCGTGTGATCAAACAATTTGAATTTTTTTGAAGTGCTCACTCTCAATGTGAAATTTAATATCCTTCAACAACATTCTATCCAATCTCAAGAAAAAATGACTAACAATTTGTTGAAGTTCTTGGCAATTTGGGCCTATTTTTAAAGTACACCTCCCTTGGATCATTAGGGGTTAAGAAGTGATGTTTGGAAATATTTGAATTGCTCATTGTCATTTGGTCTTGCATGTGAACTTCAAAGGTGAAATGTAGAGATACAACTATCTAATGGAACTAATCTTGAAAGCCTTAGTGAAGTATTCATGTGCCAACTAGGCTACCAATGAATTTCCATGCACTTATAATTGGTCAATTCTACAAAATTCTACAAAAAATTCTAATAGCACCTAATGGCACTTCACTACAAGCCTAAACCCTAATCACTCCATGACGTAGGATTAGATGCTACATCACCCTATCCATTGCCTTTAATCAAAATCTCTCCTCTATGGGTTGCTCGGTGATTTATTTGGCACCATTTCCAAGGTCGTTGTTGCTACAATCTAGCTCTGCAACAAGGCATGTAAAGCCTATTCACCCTGAAGTTTTCTTATCATGTCAACCTCTAGGGTGTAGCTTCTCAACCAATGGACCAAGGCTTGTTGGGTGGGCATTATAGTGTGAGATAGCACCAAAAAAAATAACATGGGTGAAAAATGGTAACGAACCGTTAAGTTTTTCGCCAAAGAATTTCAAATTTAAAAAAATCTTGGATGTAATCATCAAATTGTGGATGAAATCAAAATTATGGAAATGTCATATGTGCTAATGCCTGGAGTCAATGTTGAAATTTGGAGCACCACTATAACATTTTATATTGCTACTTTGGCACTTCATAAAAAATGAAAAAACACAATGCAATGGATGGTTCTTCAAACCCTCATTTCGACTAGTAGAGGCTTGTTAGAATCTCTTTGTTGATTTCCAGAGCAACATGAAAGAATGAAGCAATGGCTGCCATGATGTCATTGATTGGTTGCATGCAAAGCTTCTTCATGGGCACATCAAATACGTTGAATTTGATGCGCTAGGGTGTTTGAATGTCAAGCCCACTCAGATGAAGGTTATGTTAAAAGATGCATTGGGCTTGGTTTTCACAATTGTCAACCTACATACCATAGCCTAGCAAAATTGTCAAGGCAGACTGAGGATGCTCTTAGTTGGTTAATTTAGACAGGGTGGACTTTACATACGCTTCACTTTGGTCATAGACTTGTAGTAGCACTATACAAACGCTCTTGTGAAAATCATGTGTATGGTTTCTGAAGCCTAGTTCATACTTGAGGCCAGATTGAAGGCCACCCCACATTCTCTAAGTTTGAACCAATAGGATCACTCAATCCCTCCAAATTTGACCCAAGGGTTTTATACTAGGGTTAGGCTGCAATTATAACTCATCCTACATGTTGACTAGGTGGCATAGTTTTGGCACCAAACCTTCTGGCCCCAAGCAAGAAACCATGACGAGGTTTTGGGTGGCCCAAACTCCCATCTAGGGCTAGGTTGGACTCGTCCATTGGATCATGAACACCTCTAACATGAATCAACAAAAGTTATTATTTGAAATTTTGACCCTTCATAACTTTTGCATATGATATCCAAATGTCACATTTTTTGGTGCGTTGAAACCCCCTTTCATTGCCAACAAGAAAATTGATAATTTGAACATTCTTATAATAGTGAATCGGCACAATAAGAAGAAATGGCAGAACATCTGGCCATTCATAACCTGAACTGTAACAGTAATTTAGTTGAATTCTAAAATGACTGGAGCATTGAACATTCCAGTTCATTTAATTCAAGTTCAATTTATGAATTTGGCCCTCTGTTCATTTCGTTCAGTTACATTTCGTTCCTATAATTCAGCTCAAATTTTACAGTTTTTTCAGCTCCTCATTTCATTTGATCCATTTTTCTAGTTAATTTAGCCCTGAGTTCATTTGATCAGTTTTATAGTTAATTTTGTCGTCACTTAATTTAGCTCAGTTTATACAGTTAATTTAGCCCTCAGTTATTGACTGTATTGACTGTATCAGTTTGTACAGTTAATTAGGTTTCACCCCTAAATTTCTTTGATGTTTAGAGGTCCAAGACTACTTGAAAGCACTTGTCCTCAAAGCAAGGCTAAAATCTTCATCTACATTTATATTTTAAGGGATCAAAATGTAGGATCTTTTCCTTTGAATATAGGCTTTTGTAACCCTTCCAAGATGTGAAGTTCTTTCCTTCAACATTCTAAGGAAAAAACACATATGTCCCATAACTCCTTCACTTTAGTCAAAATATTGGAAAATGGATTGGCAATTTATGTAAAAAATTAAACCCAAAAATTTTCATATTCATCATTAAAAGAAATTAGAAAGAGGTAAGTGGTATCGAATGAAAGAACAAACTAAACCGCTAATAACTTTTACAAGAAATTGAGAATTGCTAATTCCAATGGCGAGAATGATATAGTAAACAATTAGTATCTATTCTTTCTTTTTTCTTTGAAAATTTGAAAACTTGAGTTCAAAAAATGGTTGTAATTGATTTTTCTACTTTTATTGCCCGCCAAAAAAAACTCTTCATAACTTTCACCTCATTATTCAAAATTGAAAGATACAAATGTTTTTGAGTATGAATCACTCTATACTCTTGAATGAAATTAGTTAATATTTTTTTAGAATATAATTTGTGCTCAATGCTTGAACATTGAAATTGAACTTGCCCCGTCTAAGTTTTGCAATAATTATTGCAATGACAAGAAACAAAGCTTGAAATAGATTAGGATGACTAGACAATTTTATACCAAAACTATAAATTATGAAGTTAGCATAGTTTGCCCAGGTCCTAGGAAATCCAAAGTGGATTTTTAATTTTGTAGGGGTTGAAAAGATGAATATGACAATTTTTTGGGTTAAACTTTTTTTTGAAGTATTTTAAAATTATCGTTTTTATCATATTGACCAAAACACTCAAGCTGTGAGACATTTGTGTGTTTTTCAAAAATTATTTGAGGATAGAACTTCACTTTAATTTGTCAAAAACTAGTAAATTCTACTATTTGAAATTCAATATTGACCCACAATTGGATAGATGGGGGATGAATGAGTTTTGGTAGCTTGTTCTCATGTGGTCAACGTCTATACTGTTTTTGGCTATTTGGTGCACCTCTGGGCTACCAAATTTTTTATCTACTAGTGCATTCACATTGCACAACATGAGTAGGGTTTGATTGGAGTGGGGATGTGGGATCCCATTGACCAATAAATTAATATTGTTGTATACCTAGTACAAAGCCTCACCATTACATGGTTCTTGTTCAAATATTTGCACTTCTTCCCGCCCTTCCCTTTCAGGGGCATTCATGCTCCTCCTCAACCTTCTTTGTAGATCACTGCTCATCACTCGTACAAAGCATTTGGATTGAAGTTAAATTGTGCTCTTAGTCTGCTGTTGTTAATTTCAAACATCAAGTTTGCCTCCATTTTGTGGAAATGTACTATCACGTAGAATCAAATGAAGAAGATTGGACTAGATTTTAGCAGATTGAGAGCACCCACTAGGAGCTTGGCAACTTATTGTGCTAGAACAATTCCATGGCCCTAAGGGCATTAACCCATAAATGCCAATGCGGACTTTTTTTGTCCGATGAATAACAACAAGGTAATTTGTAGGAAGTAGGAATGCATTTTTTCATCTTTGTTTTTTAACACAATCGTGGGGATGTGCTGCACCATGAAGGGCCAAAAGTAGCATCATTTGGATGCATTCATATTTTAAGAATGCATGGACATAGAGTAATTGACATAGAATTGACACAGAAATACACGTGCACAGTGTTAGGCTGGAGGCTGCCCTTCTTGCAATTTTGTTGAGGGCAACTAGAAATGCAAGCTTCCACAACACTGGGCACTCATGGTCTGACAGTGGATGTTGAACAGTGTGTAGCCCACCTTTCCCCTATGGTTACCAGTCCGTCGTTTAGGGGTTAAATCTATCTAGAAGACAACAAAAGGTGAAACAAAGATTGTATTCTTTGGCACAAGACCTATTGAAACAGCTAGATCCTGATGAAAATCCATCATACAAAGTCTCCACCACACATGAACACATTTGAGGGTCAAAATTTCTCGTGATCACCCATGAAATTGTCTCACAAGGTTTTCTGGTCCTCAATATTCAGTTAAGTATTATGCCTACCCAAGTCCTGCTACGGTTGTAGCCATGGCAACAAGGTTGCTGCTAAACAAAGTTCTAGATAGAGCTTGCAACAAGCCATCACTAATGCACTTGTCCTCATTCATCAAGCACATCTTGTAAGGATGTAAGACTTTGGATATTAAATTCCTTTTACACTTTAGTTCTTCAGATGGGGATTGAATTTGGGCAAGTGAGCTTAGCTGTAAGGCAGGGGGTGCTGTCTTCACTGTTGATAATATGGTAGTCAAGATGAATTCACTAAGCTCGTAATGTGAAACAATACATTAGGGAGCTCACTTCTTGACATGGCAAAAAACTTGCACTAGCTGCACCAAATTCCAATCTCCTTCTTACTCTTCCTTCATGTGAGTCCTTGGATTTTTAAATGTCTCATAGATGGTGTTTTCACATTCTTTAATTGATTATTACATTAGTGGCACCTGATCCTCATGGAGAAGCAAGCTTGAATGTGTTCCCTGTCTCACATTCTTGTTTAGGGTTATGGGATTGAATGATGGTCGTCCTAGATACCCAAGTGAAGGTCCAATTCAACAAAAATTAAGTCATTTCTGTAAAAATAAGTGCCTCATATCATCTTGTGAATGGTGTGAGGTGACGTGGACCTCTATGAATCTAACGAGGAAATTCCATTTCAGCACCTAAGTGCTAAATCAGACCTTCACGTACGGTATGAGACATCCTTGAATGAATTCTTTTGAAATTACATTGTATTGCTTTGCAAAGATCATAACATTTAGTAGCATGTACTATCACTGCCTTGATTCTACTAAACAATAGATGGTGTCAAATATTCCACACCCAACAATTATTCATCAATAAATAGGTCGATAGGTGGAGGCTCAATGTGATGAGCAAGGTGCATGAAGGAAAGGCAATGGGTATAAAGACTACTGAATGTTTTCAATAAAAATATCATAATTTTTTTTTAAAAATAGACTTTCAAATTTCACTAGAAATGGAATTTTGGTTTTTTAAAACTGAAATTTGGTATGCTTGATTGGGATTGTGTAAGGATGCAGTGATAATTAGGCTTGCTAAAACATACCAATTGAACTCTTTATTGTACATAAAGAATTGAATGGCTCAAATCAGCTAATTATAAGATTATTGTACTCAATTGTAAATGGTGTGAAATATTCCACACTCAATAGTTATTCATCAATAGCTAAGTGGATAGGTGGAGGCTCAATGTGATGAGCAAGATGCATGAAACAAAGGCAATGGGCATAAAGACTACTAAATGTTATGATGGATAGCATTGTCAAGAGAGCCACCTCAAGCCACTATTGATGTTGATGATTGATTGCTACACTTTGTCGTGATTTGAGGATTCACACATTTTAATCTCAATTAATTTCATTTTTGCCTATCCTCCTTTTAATTAATCACTACCTATTTCTCAACATTAAAGTAAAAGTCAGTGGAACACAATGCCAAATACATTATAGCCTAAAAGTAAAATACGAAAGAAATGTAAAATATTTCAACACAAAATTTCAAATTTTGAAGAATATACACACTTAAATCTCAATAAGTTATTAATATACCCCTACAAAACTTACAGAGATTATGGCTTCTTTCTATATATATGACAATCTAGAGATGGCTAGAGACATATTTATCTACAAAATCACTTGCACAAAACATTACGAATTCATATAGGTCAATCAATAGATCCCCAAAAGAAATACAACCAACATAAATCAAATTTGTCAACTCACATGAAGTTTGACACAAAGAAATATAAAATCCTTTGAAGAAATCTTTAGAATGAAAGTGTTGTAGAAATCTAAGAATAAGAATGAATAATGAATTGGCATTCTGTTATTTAGATCCTGAGGTTGTTTTACTAAACATCTCAAAAGTACTGATTGGTGATTTGTTGGAGAATCAAATCAAGGCGTAGGGAAGGTAGTTCTAGATTGAAGGAATTCTTTTGATGTGAAAATTGGTTTGCAACCTTGGATTGGTTTTCGAAAAGAAATAAAAGATCAAAGTCTATTTTGAGTGTGCATAAGGTAAGAGCACCCAATGGCGTCCCTGTACCCAATGGCATCAGACTCTACAGAGTATAATCATTTCAGGTTGTAAATGTAAGTAGACAATAGAGAGCTTAATTTTTTGACCTAAAATGATAAGAAGTCTAATGTTCAACTACATTTATGTTCTAGAATGAATTCCTGTCCTAGAGTCTAATGCCATTGGGTGCTCTTACCTTAATTTGGGGTTTGTTTTGGAAGTTTGGCCATCCTTGAATGATCCAATCCATCTTGATTTCACAAGGTAAAGCAATGTGGAAGGGAGCATGGACAGAGTCTAGAAGTGGCTTGGAAACTCAATGGGAACAATTTTTATAGACTTGTGATTAATACTTTGTGTCTGGGTTGAAAGTCAAGCGTTAGTCAAGTTTTTTGGAAATTGTTGACGTTGTTATGGTTGGTGAACTAAACAAGAATTTCTCTTCATGTTTTGAGGCTCCTCTCATACACAACTTGGAGTTGAAATTTGGGAAATGGATCAAATGTTGAATGTTGTTTTTTCAAAGTGATTGAATTGTGTGAGGTAACTACAATTAAAGTTGCACAAATAAGCTTTGTGGCATAACCAATATGATCTAGAAAATGAAAAACAAATTTTGCACATTCATGAAGGACAATGAATCAAAATGCAAGTGGTTCCAGAATTTTTTGGATGCATTGTGAATTAGTTAAAGAATTTCAAAGATGCAAAGTGTAGGGTGCTAAATGTATCGTGTAGGTTCACAATGCCAAAATCCATTTGATGCACATGAAGAAATGACACTAGTAGTATCAAAACATTTTATAGAAAAAAAAGTGAGAACAATAAAAAGTTAATTCCAAATTGACCACTTGCAAGGTTGACACCTCTACAATACCATAAATAAAGTTGCACGCTCCTTGAAATGGCCCCAAACTCCACCTTGCACTTGTCTTTGTAATGCACACCATTTGGGGTATCTTCACCATTTCATTTCCCTTCAAAAATAGGGGTTGATTTTCGGGAGTGGTCCATTTTAGGTGCAATTATTGTAGATTAGAATTTTCCATCGAACAAAAACATGAGCATTCGTTCCATGGCCATAGGGCTAGTTGCATGGTCTACGTGCTATAGTGCATTGTCATAGGGTGGTTTGCATGGTCGTAGGTTACATTTCAATCATGGTAATAGGTCTTCAAACCATGGTTTGAGAAATTTTATATCTTGCATGGTGATGGTGTATTTACATCTATGGTTTTAATATTTGTATTCCATGGTCATAGGTCTATCTTTGGGATTAATTCTTGAGCATGATTGAAAATTGGACCTACATTAGCATGTAGTTTTGGTGCCATTTCATCTTGCATGTTTGTTTTGGACTATTTGATGTGAGATTGGATTTCAAAGCTAGAAAGGGAAAAGATATAAATATTGGTATAAATCTAAACCTCATACTTTGGCACACTGGGTCTATTTGACGCAGAATTCAAAATCATTAAACATTGAGCACTAAATGTGATGTATAGGCTCTACAAAGGGAGCAAGACTAGACAAAATTGACCTAAACATTTCAAACTACTATCTTGGGATTTTAATTAGGTGATAGTGCATACATTTGCATGACAAATTGAGCTCAAAACATTAATTGATAAGAGACATAAGCCATATAATGATAAAGTATTTAACCTTTCCTATTGAAAAAAAACTCTTACACTAGTGGTCCTAGGTTTTGTTGAATTGAACAAAACCTAGACTATGGGAGTTGCCTAACACCAACGCATTTTCTAGTACACTTGTCATGAGGTAGAGGTGGTCTAACTCCAATGCACAAATCCACCATCTAAAGATATCTATCTCTAGGTAGTCTTTGCATGCACACTAGTGTGCATTCTATCATGAATTAATTCATCTATCAATAAATTCATCCATCCAAGCTCATGATAGAGACTTTATCTTTGTAAAGTCCTTTCTATTTTGCAATATGAGAATGGATTGTTATAAAGCTTGGAAATGTGTCAATGAAGTCTTCAAAACTATGTTTTGTAAGGAAAGTATCATGTGGGCAAAATAATTGGATGAATAGTAGTGAAACATCCTTGAAACTTGGATAATTACAAAAATTGCTTGACCTTCCGGTACCTAAGCAGTTGTCCAACTAAAAAATTAGACTAGTTCAATGTCACCTTGTATCTATACTTGAAAGTACTTGCATCGACAACCCGAGGTTGACCCTACCATCATGCATTCATCATCTTGCACTAGTTGACCCAAAGTCGCCTCACAAAAAGCTACTTGCACCCTAAACTCAGAGTCATTCTAAATGATGTGTCTTAAATCCTATATGCCACAGACAACAACACACTATAGAAGACAATGGAAGTTACCACAAGGTGAAACATTAAGTTCATTTTATTCTTGTATCTAATATAATAGGTGCATGTCTAACTAGACACACCACAAAATTCAACAACACCTCACCAAAATCTAAATTAATACTAGACTAGACTACTTTGGCAACATGTATGTATGGTCTCTTCTTTGTAATAGTAAATCTCTCTTCCTTGACTTGGTGATGTGTACATTTAGTTCAAAGGAAGATGTTAGAGTTCCTCATTTGATTTGTGGTTTTTGAGTTTCTAGATTCTCTTTTGTGGCTACAAGAGCTCTAGTTCCAAACACTAGAAGAAAAACGTGTCTACCACAACTGACAAAAATGTGACTAAGTGTCCTATACAACTATTCTACAACTATAAACCTCTCTATTTGCACCAAATTCTTACGTCATTGTTTTACATCAATAATACAATGTTTTAGTTGCAAAGTAGTTGTAGAATGAAGTGAACACATTGCTTTAATTGCAAGGAGTCATAGAATGAAGTGTAGGATTACGAGAGTTGTAATATAGTTCAAATTTTGAATGAATGTGAATTATTCTCCATCTAATATTCATCACAGTTGTCAATGTGGACAAGTCTATTGTTTGTGCAATCCACCGTGTCTATCTTTAGTAGGAAAAACGACTAGAAATTGATTGCAACTATGAAATGTTGATAGTTGTTTCCTAATTGAATCGTATTCGTTTTGTATTTGTTTTCTAGTTGTTTCTTAGTCTTTTCCTAATTGTCTCCTAGTCGTTTCCTAGATGTATCTTAGTCATTTTGGAGTCATTTTTTAATTTGTTTCCTAGTCGTTCCTAATTGGGTCCAAAGTCATTTCTTGGTTGTCTTCAATCATTGTGCCATATCAATCATCAAGAGTACCATTAGATTGAACATATAAGACTTGAATGGAAGTTGTTGTATTTTAATGTAATGAGTTTTGTTAATAGAATTCTAGGATTTCCACATTTTCTAGATTTCTATAGTGTGTAGATTTCTACATTCTATAGAAATCTAAGAATATTTAAAATCCAATTTTTAAAAAATCTATGAAATGGTAAAATATCCTAAACCATTGAAAGTTTTTAAATATCAATATTTGAGTTTAAAAAAAAGCTAAATCTGAAATCTATGAATCATTGAGATTAAAATTGACAAATTTGCAAATCTATAAGTCATTGACAAGTTGAAAATGAGTCACAAAGAAATCATAAATGAGTCCCAATGAAGTCACAGATGAGTCATAAGCAAGTCATACACTAATCACAAATGAGGTGCACTACTCATCAATTGAGTGACCGACCTCATGAAGTAGCAAATAGGATATAAGCACTCGTATCAGAAAAGTTCATCGATGAAGTTCCAAATAAGTTATCGCGACTTGCAACTACAATTCTACATGCGACTTGTCCACTACAAGTTGGGGCTCCAAATTAGAACTAGTCACAAAATGTCCTAAGCAATTCAAAATCAATTGCTTTTCTTAGTCACAAAACCCTTCATTTTCTTCAATTTAAACCCTCTTCTTTAGGTGGCAATATGGGAGTCTATTGGATGCACAACATGTTGGAGATCTTTGTCATTCGAAGTGACTTCTTGAAATTTATAGAGAAGAGCAAGGAGATATTGCTACTCTCAATCAACACCACCACCTCCATTGTGGACTACTCTATGAAAATAAACCTCAAAGATGGATTGTAGACAATTTTCTACATTGTGTGTCGACTCCTACGTCTTTTTGTTCACCTTCTTCAACAAGGAGGACAAGACCTTTGGCCTCGTTCTATTTGCACTCTTTGTCCCTTTCTTGCCTTCCTATTGAGGGCATTGGAAATCTAATAAAGGAAACGTCACGATATCTTAAGAGTCCACACTAATGTTTAGCTCAAGCTGGTATAAGGTCTATACATAGTGTCAAATAGCCTTAAGACTCCATTCTCTTTCTTCCTCTACAGGAAATTATAGAACTTCTTGCATTCTAAAAAAACCCTTGGGGTGTCAAATCCCATACAATAAGTTTATATTTCTTCATCTCCTATTTTCAATTATTAGTAAATTTAGGATATTGAGATTTTTTATTTTGATTGATATAAGCTAAGATTTTTCAAGAGATTTTTGACCATATATAACTTATTAAAATATGAAACTAAGTCAATAAAAAAAACAATCAATACATAGAAGAGAGGAAAAAACAATTCAATTTTTCCAACTTTTTAAATAATGATTAATCAAGGTTGACGAAAGTGAGCTTCCCAGGCAAAATCGCGTCCAAAAATCGGACGTCCGGACTCTGTGGACGCTGCGTCTCCGGTGGGTAAAAAACGCCGTCCGCAAGTTTACCCTAGGTAAATGCGGTCAGGTGGATGGGGGTCTGGCGGACGGGAGGACGGGCGGTCGCTAGTTCTTTAATACAAAGCTTCAAGTAAACCTTGATTCTTTGAATGCTTTTGACAATAACATATGGAGTTATGGACTATCCTTTGTAGTGTACTTAACCAAAAAAATTGTACACTATAATTGCAATTATGAATTATCAAAGGATAGGATTAAAACCAAAATTCAACATTCTCTTCCCCTTGAAAACTACCAAATCTATGATTCTATGACAATCATGAAGTCCAAATTGTTGCATTATATATGTATCTTGCAATGTATCATGCTTCATACAAAGAAAGAGGAACACAATCAATTTTGGGGGGACTTCTTCTTTGTTTTGCAATTAAAAAAAAATTCACATTTTTAACATCAATAAGGAAACTCCAAGTCTCCAATTGCAATGAAAGCTTCAAACAATCAATTGACATTACATGCTCGATGTATCCTAAGCACCTAAATACCTAAGCCTACATCCCTTGAATCTCTAAGGCTTGTAATCACTATCTCCTTTCACCTCAGCCCCGCTACTGTCACATCTAGTTCCCCATCGGTCATCTTCATCGCTAGATGTCTCTTCCATGTCGTTTGATGAAGATTGTACAATTTTCACTCCTTCTTGTACTTGTGTAGATGTCAATGATCTCATTGATCTACTGGTCTTCTTCTCCATTTTGGCTCTTAATATAGCCTTACCAATGCCTTCTTTAAGGCTAGGGATTGTTTTCATTTTCTTCTTTGAAGAAACTTGATAGGTATCAAGTGGGGTTCTACCCACCTTCGGTCTCTTGCTTGGAGAGGTAGCAAAGGGTTGCATTATTCTTTTTTTACGAGCTTTGATGGAGTCTTCACCTTGTGATATCTCTGCTTTTGGTGCTCCTTGAATAATTAACTGCATTGCATTCAAAGACTGCGATGTTTGGCCTAATGATTTCAAGGAATGGTGTGGTGGATGGCCCCGATGTTGAATAAACATTGAAGCCAATGTCTCATCCTTATCATCATCATCGGTACATGATAAAATGGTTCTACTTGGATTGCCTTCGGAACCCATCTCTTTCGTAGGAGACAAATGTCTTTTTCCAAGCCGTGATTTCCTTGATCCATCCAATGTCGTGGCACCGGTTTTAATTAGTGCACATGGAGGAGTGCTACGTGGTGGTTCAAGAGAATCTTCCATGAGGTGCATTTTGCCAACACCATTGTTGACAAAAATTGGGCTGCCTAACTCCATCGAACATGCTTCAACATTGTCTTGTACTTCGTGTGGTTTGGCATTTCCAATATTTGCTTCAACACATTTCTTGCTTGCCGATACCACTATTGACGCACCAATTGCATTGCACATGTTCATCTAAACGTTCACCTCACATCCTCCTTTGTCTTCATGTTAGTGATTTTTTTCTACCACCTTTATCGGGGATGGAGCATTAGAAATGGGAATCACTTCATCTTTTTCAAGACTCCCATCATTCGCAACCGTTGTCCTATTGGTCGCCCTTATCTCTACATACGTATCCTCCATGTTTGGTAGAAGATTTTTGCTACTCATGAATCCGATTCCATCCACAAATCTAGCTATCGAAGGTATATCATCATCAAGCCCGCAATCATCCTCATCTGATCGAAACTCATACATGTCTCCATCTGCGACTCTGAAGTCTTCATTGTTTTGATTAGGAGTCTCAAACATTTCGTCATCAAAATTGTGCATATCATAATTCACAGCATCTCTATCATCAAATACAGATTCATCATCTTCGTCTTCTGAGATAGGCCCTTCCGAATCTTCGGACTCCACGTTGTCATGGTACCACTTCTTTTCATCCTTCTCCTTTGATGCGGTTATGACTTTGGAATTGGTGTATACATACACCAAATTGGCTGCTCTCTCTGGCTTCAACTTGTTCCGGGATTTGTTGTGAACAAAAGAGTAGCTACTCCAATTTCGTTCACATGAAGATGATGACACTGGTTGCGCCAAAATCCTCTTTGCAATTGGAGCAATGAGCTTGCCACATGCACCCTCAAAATCCCACCAAGCATGTGCCGACAATTTCTGCTTGGCCGGATCCAACATGTCGTGGAACAGAGGATCTCGGTGTCGAAATGCTACAAACTCCTTCACTACATCAGGATAAGTTCCTAGTTGACATATTTTCTTGATAACGCGCTTGCATGCGTCTGTTGCATCTTGATCGTCAGCTAGTTCTTTATCGTGAAGAAGGTAAGGGTTCAAAAGAGCTCTTGCATAATGTAGATTGGTCTCTACCATTTCCCGTCGCTTACCAAACAACTCTTCGATAGGAATGGCTAAGTTCGAGGACAAACCAAAGGGCTCTTTTCGTAAAGAGAAGACATGCTTCTCTAAATTCCTCATAATGTGCAACACCTTGCCCATGCATGGTGTCTTCGCATCCAAATTACGTAGACCAAACACCACAGGAGCCATCAATTCTCGAAAATTAGTGGCAAGGGCCCAAAAATGCTCATCTAAAATTATCTTCTTCACCTCCCGAGACTCCATACGAGATTTTGCCTTCTTCGTGTCCCGTAACTTGAGCACATATTCTACCCATTGTGGATCCACCACACTTTGTTGCAATCCAACCTTGACCTTCAACAAACGAGAAATCATGATGAAATTGGAGGCAAATCTTGTTTTTACCGACATCAATAAGCTATTCTTCATTTCATGCTTTTGAAATATAGCTAGCGGCATATGCCGCAATCTGAAGAACTTCACAACGGTTTGGGCCTTTTCCACTAGCTCCTTCAACCATTCTTGCTTCCTCCAATCTTGAAGCAAAAAATTTAAGGCGTGCACTACACAACCTTGAAAGAAAATGTGTGGATATTTACTCGACACCATATTCCATGCTGCCGGATTTACAGGAGCGTTGTCTGCAGTCACTTGCACAACATTTGTGGGGCCTACTTGTTCTATAAAATTTTCCAAGACAGAGGCCAAAAAATGAGCATTCTTTTTGATTCCACTTGTATCCACCGATCCCAGAAATTGCTCACCCGTAGAAGATACAAGCATGGCATTTATCAATGGTCGATTGGTAACCGAGCTCCATCCATCAATAGACAATGTTGCTCCAAACTTCCGAATGCTATCTTCGATCCGACTATGAAGCTTTGTCTTGATGTCGGTCTTCGCTTGGTCAAGCAATTTATGGTGTAAATCATGATACGATGGTGGAGCGTAGGGCCCACGGTACTCGGCTGTTTTTTTCACTGCTTCTTTAAATGCCGGATTTCAAGCTACGGCAAATGGTATGTTTGACGCATAAAAGAAATTGGCCCACACTGCATTCAAATTGCGTTTCGCTGCGGAATCAAAGCCATCCACTAGACTACTCTGTCTTTGAGGTCTACTGCCTGATGCCCTTGGAGTGTCACGATCACTGGATGTTTTTGTAGTTCGGTTTACTTCGGATCCTACACCAACAAATTCTTCCGGTGTTGCGCATGAGTCCTCTTGAGTAGAACGTGCCATATCCCTCTCATTAGAAAAATTGCTCCCGACCATGCGCATGCTACCAACATCTACATTGTCAATGATTGGTCTTTGCGGGAATGCCCCATTAGATCGAAGAAATAGGATTCGAACATCCGGCGTCAATTGCGAACAAAGACTCACTCCCGTATCACGAACACCTAATGGGCCTTCATATCCTAAATGGCTCAACATACGGCGTATCTTCTTGGCAAACACCAAGTTGCAAGCCTTGCACTTTACCTTACCGGTTGATGGGGTACCATACCAACCAGACCAATCCTTGCTCATAGTGGCAAGGCACAAATTTTAATTCCGTATATTGGAATAAAATTCAAAATGTGAAGACCGGATGAACAATGTCCAAATATAATAAAAAATGAGTACACAAAGCCTTGAAAATCAAGGCCCTCCCGTCCACTGAACTATACATTACCAAGCAAGGGACACAAAAATTGCAGCTCCTAGCCCTTGGAAATCTCAGCGTTTAGTTTTCAAGAGTGCTCTCAAATGACTTCTTTCCTACAGTTATAGTCTCCCAAATTGCCCTGACCGTTGGAGACCATTTTTGAATCCACAGAACATGCAATCTGACGTCGGCTGATTCTGCGGCGGACAGGCGGACGGGAAGATGGAAATTGCGGACGGGTGCACGGGCAGATGGGAGGTCGGGCGGATAGCTAGTTTAGCGCGGACGGTCGGACGGTCGGACGGTCGGTCGGACGGGGTAGATCGCGTTCAATGCTTCAAGAGAGGTGGAAAATAATATGGATTTATGGATGGAATGAGATTTCAGAAAATTATGGTTTTGTCAAAGGGTCTTATAATTTAAAATTTCTAGATCAACATAAAAATAACACATACTTCACAAAAAGGTGTCCTTCATAAATCATAATAGCATGAATTTAAAAGAAAGAAAAACAAATGATTCATTCAAAGATATATATATATATATATATATATATATATATATATATATATATATATATATATATATATATATATATATATATATATTGATATTTGGATATATAAAGAACTTCAAAACAAATCAAAATTCATCATGAGTACAATGAATTACTAGTAGTACTCAACCCTTATAACATTCAAGCCACACTCGATATACTTCTATACTATTAAACATAATAAAATAAGGAAAGCCTCTCTTATATCTAAGAACCACTACTCTCTCCTAAATCGTGAGATGGCCCCTCCTTAGCCAAAAGTCTTGCACTCATTCGTCAAGTATTTGGCCCAGGACTGTAGACAATACCTCCTTCGGATCTAACCTCCATGTCAACCGCTGAAAACTGTTGTTTGGTTTCCGGAGAGTGATCATCATCATCGTCATCCTCTCTCTTCTGTTTTGAAGTTCGCTTTGGAAACAAATTCACTTCTTCAACCTTCAAGGCCCTCAACGCAGCATCCACTCGATCTACAAACACATTGACTTGTTCGTTATCAGCTTCAATGGGTAACCCTATTGGTCAAAAATCAGCCAATAGAACCCCTTCCATTCAGCTATGATGTCACCTATCTTCTTGTCAAATGCCCCAGCTACCTCCACAAATGAATGCCCTGTAGTTGTTTCCCCATCTATTTCCACAACAGTACGAGCTTTGGCAGCTTCTTCCAACTTTGACAAGAAAAGGGCCCTACCAATCAAAGTGTGATTATAAGCCCTGTATTGCTCATTGAACTCTTGAGCATGCTCCACCTCTACCCAAGTGTTCTTTGGCCCTTTCTTCACTTCTTTGTCGAAAAAGCGAAAAAACTTATTGTATTGCACACTCCAATGGCCCCCCATGTTGCGACAAAACAATTCACGAGCCTCGCCATCTTCAATATCCCTGGCCCGCAACTCCACCTCTCTGTTGAAGGTCATCCACATGAAAGGATCCACTGGCTCTCCAGACTCCTCATACAATCCATGTCGGCATTCAATTGAATCCCATGTGAGAGGTTGCCCCCAATGCGAGAAATTTTGGAACTGGTATGGCCCTTGATCAAGAGGAAGGGTCCATCGGTTGTATTTGTGGCCGGGGGGTATATCTTCCAAGATCCCAAGCATTTCGTAGAACCGAGGGCTCAAAGGAGAACGACACTCGGCACAAACCGAACGAATGAGTGATGCTTTCACGATGCATGTCACGTGAAAAGTGTGGCGACATTGGCCCATGGTTAGGGCTCCTTCAGGGCCAAAAGGACCTTGGGAAAGGCTACAATGACTCTTCAAGATTCCTAGGGCTGGATCGCAAGCATGCACTACTGTCTTCTCTTTCTCCTTGATGTGCGTTGAAAGCATGTTGTAAGGGACCCACCCTTCCTCTACTTCCAAGGCCCAATCGATGTGTGCAACATTGTCCTTCTTTGCGTGGTTCAACCGCTCAAACATGTCATCCATGTCCCCCCAACATGTAATTTCGGTGGAACCCCTTAGATGTTCATAATACACCTTCTTGAACCGAGCCAAAGAGTTCTCCACGGCATTGCATTCTTCATCTGACTTCATTGCCAATTTCATAAGCCCTTTCATTGCTCGAGATACTACAGAGGGTTTGTCTTAGAGTTTCTGTACCCATGCCAACCATCAAGACTCTAATTTGCTCTTCGGCATGCATTCTTCCATGCCCATGATTCTTTGAAATCGGTCCAACTCCAACTCAACAAGGATTTTCTCTTGAATTGCTTCATCTAATTTCAACTGTAGCTCTTCCACCTCACGGCCTTTCGTTTGCATTGAAGCATCTTGCAATGTACGGGAAACATTAGGAATGATGGTCCGTACTACTTGTTCACATTTCTTGTCATTCCCAACCTCATCCACATTCAAGATGATGGACGCCTCCACTGCTTTTGCCTTCTCAAAAGGAAGAGAGAGTTGATTGCTCTCTTGACTTTCTTGCACAAATGGAATGTTCACGGAGTCCGTGGTAGGCCTACCCCTCTTCAACTCTTTTACTTCGAGCTCCAATTCTTTGATGTGCTTTCTTTGAACAACCTTGTTACAACGTTCTTGCTCCATATTTTTCTGCGACAGCTGCAGCTTCATTTCCAAGTCCTCACACTTCATCTTCAGCCGATAAATGTCTTCCTCTAAGGCCATCAAACTTTTTAAGTTCATCACGCCACCTTCAAGAATTGGTGCCACTTTCTCGGTGAAATTGCAAAAAGCCAAGGCACCAGTCAACAATTCAGGTGCCATTTTTGAAAATTCCTCTGCCACGTCCCTAACCCAAGGAGTAATTTCAGCTACCATTTGAGCTGAAGTTCTCAATCTGTATGCAGTTTGCGAAATAGTACCCCAGCCACTTTTTCCTGCGGGCTGACTAGAGTTGCCTGCCTCATTTTCGGGATTAGAATGAAGATGTTGTTCTGCTAGTACTCACCAATGACTACAACATTCTAACAGCTTTTCCAATTGATTGGCAGTGGGTATGGAACAAAGAATCTCCAATTGAGCCGAGCTTAAAGTTGCCAAATGTGGATGCCCTCCAGTTCTTGTGCTTAATATTTGTCTTGGGCTCAACCTTCGACTTGGGCTTACGTTTTGATCCGGACTCAACATTCGAATTGGGTTCAATGTTTGGCTTCGCCTTGGCGTCGTTGGCAGCTGAGAAATTGGAGTTGCATATTCCACCAAGCTCTCAAGAGCTTTACTATCTATGTAACCCTGAGTTCTAGCATTGGTCCTTGCAATTTGTTCCTCATTGACCTCTCCATCTGGCGACAAAGGTGACCCACATTCTTCTACCAGTGTTTCCTTGTTTGCAGCCATGTCTAGACCGCCCAAGGTTGTTTCATTCATTGTAGTATCCTTGCTTGGAGCCATGCTTTGTTCACCCAATGTTATCACATTCGGTGTGGATGTGAAGCACGTTGGAGGAGTTACAAAAATCTCTCCGTCGACACCTCCCGAGGAGACATTGCTCACTTCCGTGCAAGGTTGTACCACTTCTGCGGGCCTTAATTGTACTGCATCACCTAAAACCTCGGAGACCTTTGTTGTACGCGTTGTAGTATTTTTTAATACTTTTGGGGTCTTCGTTGGTTCACTTGATTTTGCCTGAGAATCGTACAGATCGGGAATGTCTTTTTGATTGGGTTGCAATAAAAGTGGAGAATCCACCTTGGATAGATAAGTGCTCCAATCTACCTTGCGGTTTAAAATGAGTTCTGCATACACCATGCACGCCACACTATAATTTATGCATCCCTTACTCCTTGGCTTGTCTCCAAATAGCGTCCGCCACACCTCCTCTGATCGATGCACAAAATGCTTATTGTTGCAATTACGTGGCTTACAACAAAAACCATGTGTATGCACCACATGGCAATCCCGAGGCCACAACTTGTCAATTTGGTACATTTTAACATACTTCTTGCATGTTTTGAAGGTCCAATATTCCCCTTCCTCCTCCTCCCAACCGCTCTCCGCTTTGATGTTCGGGTCATCTAAAATCTCATAGTGAAGCCCATGAGGGGCCCCCTTTGCTTTAGTCCCTCTTTTTTTTTCACCTCTTGAAGTCCTCCCGTTGTTGGTAGGAACACCTTGATTCGCCATGATAGATGATTTGAATTTTTAAGCCCTTCGAAAAATAGTACCACAGCACATGAATATTGTGAGATGTGTGTAAATAAGTAACATCGTAAATCAACAATAGTAACAAAAGCTCAAGGATCCCCACTCTCCACCCTGTAGGAGCAACTGATACATAAAGCAGCAGTAGCACATCCAACCTGGCGCCGAAGGAGAGTAGAAGTGAGAGCAAATGAGGAGGCCGTCCCCCCATATACCCGTCCGCCACAAAACCTAAAAAACGTCCGCCCCGAAGCGAACCCGGACCTCTTGTCAGCCGCAGCGGACGTCGGGCGACCGCTGAGATTGGTGGACGGGCAACTGTCCGCCCGCTTCGGTGGCGGACGGGCAATTGTCCGTCCGCTCCGGACCACGATCGGACCTCCCCTCCGCCAATCACAACCGTGGGCCGCTCCCGGACCATCCCGTCCGCTCAAGCCGTCCGCCATACCCGACCGACCTTGCACCTGGCCGTCTGCTTAGGCCATCTGGTCAGGTCGTCCACCATCGCTGACAGCCCCCACACTTGGCCGTCCGCTCAGGCCGTCCCCCGTTGCCGACCAACGACACCCAGCACTGTTCACCTCGCTTTGGACCCCACTTGACGTCAGTTCGCCGGCAGTCCTAGAGCATTGAATTCTGAGAAGCATAGATTCATGTCCAAAAAATACTCTTAAATGCTAGAAGTATCCAATGTAGTATTAATGTAAGAAAAGGTAATTCCAGATATTCCTTCCCACATTTAAACATGCTCTCCAAAGTCTAAACCCTATACTCTAAACCCTAAACCCTAACCCTCAAAAAAAAATTAGAATTATACAACCCTCAATTGTACATATTGATTATTGAATTTATAACATTGAACGAATTTTCAAAATTATTGATGCAATGTGTGGAATATGTTTTACCTATGAGACTATGATTCCTTTGCAGTTTGGAATGCAATCATGACAATATAATGCAAATGTAGACCTTTCTTACTTTGTCATGTACTCATGTGAGTACGTTATTTATGTAGGTTTCAATTTTTCTTAAGATTGAGCACCTCAATTATCACTTTATTATGAGCGGATGAGCCATTAAATAAATGTGGAACATTCAATTATAACTTGGAGTGTGTCTTCAATTTTTGTTGTTGAATGTATTCATAGTTTAGAACACCAATATGAAATTATGAATATACTAAAAGAAATTATATTATCTCGTTATTCTATTATAACATTTATTGAATGTATGGGATGGTGCTAAA
This sequence comes from Straminergon stramineum, assembly GCA_963920665.1. Classification (NCBI taxonomy): domain Eukaryota; kingdom Viridiplantae; phylum Streptophyta; class Bryopsida; order Hypnales; family Calliergonaceae; genus Straminergon; species Straminergon stramineum. The sequence goes on along the minus strand of OY987269.1, from coordinate 14,364,701 downwards.
ATGATTCAAGCATTTTAATTTAATGTGAAATGTTGTGGACAAGATTAAAGTAAGCATTTATACAACAAAATGAATTGAAAATTCATATCATACATACTTTGACACTTATACCTATATATACTTGTGTGCATCCTAAATTGTAAACCGATCATAAATTGATCACAATCCCAAAATATTAGAGCTTAGGGAATGTACAATGTGATTGACCTTCAAATATGATGAGTTTTCAATTACAAGAAATTAGAAATGGTCATACTTCAATGATTACAAGTGTGTTTCATCTCAAAACTTTTTTGCAAATGATTATGTAGAAACGTTCATAATATCATATCTTTTAAATTATAAATTTACAATATTGATTGAATTGCCTATGTTAATTTTGTAGTTATGTAGGCCTAGGATTTTCTAAAATCTGGAGTCCCTAAAGCCTTCATGCTTTCTTTCCCATCAAATATCACTCAAAATTGCCATTTCGAATGCAAAGAGACAAAAATTTTAAAAATTGATTTTTGGGCATATTTAACCATAGGAATTTATACTAGACTAGTATAAAAGTTAATTGAGTTATCTTGTCATCTTGAAAACTTTGAGTACATACATTGTGCATGGTATTTGCATTTAAAGTAAGCCCAAGAAATCTTTTCTTCCATGTTGCTATACTAGATTGTTGGGCTTCTCATTTTCTTCACTTTAGATTTTTTATACTAATGAATTTCATTTTAGAATATCTTGTGTTGAAAAATTTAATTCTTGAGTGAAGAATCTTGAACCAAAAATTTAGAAATAAATCATTTAATTGAGATCACATATCACAAGAGTCCCATATAAGAGTGTAGCCGTGTAGGGCCTTTGGGAGTTTAGGGATTCATTATTTTCCTTGAAAGGCATGAAAAAGAATAATAAATATTATAAATTGAACCACGAAGGCTTTGGTTACAATCTTAATATCGAATTTCTTTTGCTATTAGTCAAAAAGTATTGTTGACATCACAAACTTGTACAAAAGCACCAATGTAAAACAAAATTTCTTTACACACTTATTTGAATTCTTTATTTACAAATCAAATGATTTTTCAAACAAGAGACTTTGGGATGTCACTTTTGATAGTTGTATCAATTTAAGACCTCATGACATAACATATTAAAAATAATTTCTCTACTTTTCTTAATTCACCATGTAATGTAAGCTCTGCCCGCTAAACCATTTGTCCACCCATCTCCACATAGTTCAAAACACCTCTCCCGCCCATCCGCCCGTCCACCATTTCAGAAATTGAAAAACTCCTCCCTCTCTCCCGCCCAGCTCTCCCCTCCCCTCCCACGCTTCTCTCCATCCACCCGTACGCCCGTCCGCCCAAGTAAGAATTCCAAAATTGAAAAACACCTCCCTCCACGGTCCCGCGCACCTCTCCCCTCTGACCTTCCTCTCTGTCCGCCCGCCCGCCCATCCGCCTGCCCGCCTGTCTGCTTGTCCACACGTCCGTAGTCCCCATCCGCATTTCCCGTCCGCGTCCGCGCTGCTCTGTCTACTGCTTGTCGGTGACCGTGCGATCCAGCGGACTGCGATTTCAGATCGCCTGATCTTCCCGTTCGCCTTCGTGTCGTCCGATGCGGACGGCAACGTCCGCATACCCTAAAGCGCCGACTGCATAAATGGCAGCGCAGACGGCTCATTTCTTCACAATCGTTTCCCTTCCGGAGTGGGTGATCCAATGCCTTCGGGAATCTGCGCGCCCCTTCCGGCTTGGTGCGTGAACAATTGTGTTCGTATTAACTTATTTTATCACATATTGATTTGAGTGATTAGGGGGCTGCCCCAACTTATAAGTCTTTAATTTTATGAACTTCATTTAGTGTTCTTAATTACTTGAACCGTGTTTGAGTTGATTGGGTTGTCAGAAACTCAAGGTGTTCAAGTTTACGGTTGATTTGGTTGTTAGTAACAGTAGGTGGAATTTGTTTTAATCCAAATTCTTACTTTTCATTTGGTACATTTAGCCAAAGCGGGCAAAAATTGGATTTAAACTTTGTAATCCTTTCGGTTCATTATTAATTGAGGTTTCGAGGTTATCATGTCGCACAGAAGTGGTGGAGGAAGTAAGAAGGGGAAATCACAAGAGATGGATTGGAGAGATTTGGAAGACGTAACTTGTGGTGCGGAGAAGGGATGGGAAAGGAGCCCAAGAAAATATGGGATTGCACAACATGCAAGAAGTACGTCAAAATGACGCACCTCTCCAAACTATAGCCACATGATTGCGCAGAGGTGCAAGTTCGTCGTTGGGAGGGACAAATGTCCACATGTAAGAGCAAACACTTTGTTCGCTGCTACGAGGAGATAACATCTGCATTAGGTTTACCAAGCTCCAAACCAAATGTCATGAACTATTCGAACATGGCTATGATTTGGGCGGAGATAGTACTCCATAAAGAAGTAGATTGGCGCACGGTTGCAGGGTGCAATGTCAGGAATTTAACTCGTGAGGAAGCCATAATTTCTACTAACTGGGTTGGACCAAGCGATTGCATGCCGGAGTGGTCCAATCGAGGCTATGGAGGACTTCCTTCGGTTGTCTTGAAGGATGATGAAGATGATTGGTTAGATAAAGATGATGATGATCCAGCACTCGTGACATTTGGTGAGAGACACGAACGTTGAGAAGATCGGGAAGACATTGAGTACCAGCAACAAATACAAGAGGCCATGCGTCAAAGCGTGGAAGACCGGGGTCGGCAACATGATGGGTCCTACTACCGTGACTATAATGCATGTGGATCACGAGATGGGACAAGTGGTTTAGATTATGGTAACGCCCCCCAAGTTGGCTCTCAAAGTATAGGAGGAAGCCATGGACTGACACACTATGGTCAGTATGGTGGTTCTAGCCAAGGAGGCTCTCAATACTACTCTGGATTGACTACACATGGTTCATATGGGCATCACGGAGGCCCTTATTATGGCGGATCAAGTGAAAGAGGGTCCTGGGAGAGTGCTCCAATTCCTCCAACCTTTGGAGGTCCTTCTTATGGAAATGAATATGGACAAGGAGGTGCATCAAGTGGATATGGTTACAACTATGGGGGTGGACCATATATTGGGGTACATCCTTCAGGCCCAAATGACAAGAAGGATTCGGATTCGGATTCGGATTCCGAGTAAAGTAGTTAAGTAGAGTATGGTATTCTAGTCATCTTATGTTTGTTTTACTGTATGGTTCACTCATTGTAATGTACATAGACGGTAGAGTGCGGCAAATATAGCACAATGCTCTTGACGAGTTGTAATCACGTTTTTGTGATTTTGATACAAATACATTGTATTTTTATATTTTAATAAAGCGATATTTATGTCATGTAATTTGTAGGATTTAATACCATTGATGTATGACTATGGGTTAATGGGTATTTGTGAAAATGGAAAATGTATTGGACCACTTTCTATAATTTTCTCATTTCAATCATTCAATGTGAATAGGTGAATTGCAAATGCAAAGGATGTCCCAAATATACAATAGAGGTTTGTAGAATAGTGAGAACCACCATTTTAGTTTCATTTGCTATTAGAAATTGAACCCTAAACCCTAGAAGTCCGAAGGCTTTTTTCCATCGAAGACCATTTAGTGATTTAGAATTGCCATTTCAATTACAAAGAACTAGAAAATGTAGGAACAATGTTTTTGGCATGTCGGATTGTACAATTTTGTACTATAGCAATTTATGAATGTGTAGAAGTAATTTCAAAAACTTAACCTACATAGAATGTAAGATATTTGGCTATTTGCATTCAAGGTGACTAAAACAAATGATTTTGCTATTTGCTTGACTAGATTTTTGGCTTCTAATTATTGAAACAATAAATATTTCCACTTGTGAGTACTATTTTATAATTTTGTATGTTGAAGACTTGAAGAATTTAGATGAGAGCATGAGAATGTAGGAAGAAAAAATCCCCAAAAAAATGTTTAGTTTTTATTCATAAGAGAATTGATAAGTTGAGTATATTCAAGATAGATACTAGAACATTAATAATTTTAAGATAGAATTATGTAAACATGAGAATCGCAATGGTGAGAGTATTTCAAACAAGCAAACGTCACCGGCTATTCCTCTATAATTTTTTTTCATTTCCATGATAGATGATTTATTCGATTCTTACTTTGGTTTGAAACTGAAATGTTGAATATGAGACCTATGTTTGACTTAGAGATGTTCAAGAGAAATTAAAATCTCCGATCGTGCAATTCATCTCTTCCATCCGCCTCGTTTCATCCGTCTGCCGTCGCCGAACGGGCTGCCGCATCCACGCCATCCACACCGTCCGATCCTGCGGACAGCCTCCTGTCCGTCTGATCAAACGAGCTCGCGGTGTCCGCGACAAGCCGGCCGTTGGATTTGGTGTGAGCCCTCAAGTTGGCACTTGGAACTCAGGGTTTTCTTTTTTTTGGTTTTGTTAGTATTTTTGTGTAATTATATGCAAAAATGCATAAAAAGAGTGTTTGAGTGGTATTTGGTAGAAGGCCCTACCAATATAGTGAGGGGTCATCCTAGAAGTATAGAGTATATAAAATACTCAAATTTCATACTTCTAATGCCTAGTTGAGAGTGTGAGAGGTCGATTAAGTATTTCCGAGAGAATTAAGGGTTTGAGTGTTAGCCAATCCTAATAGTTGTCCATGTTAAACTAAGTCTTACAATTGCATGTGACAAGCTGGCTAAATCCATTTTAGGTCTAGAGAGTCTAGTATAGGTCACCATCCTATTCGTAAAGAATTTGGATTGGTAAATTCTTATTTGCAGGTAACTTATAGAAGAATTATCCAATTTGCAAATAAAGTAATGGGAGAGCGACCGGAGTATGATGAAAGGTGCTTTTACTCTAAAAGCATGCCAAGAGCCAACATTGGAGCCGGTTGTTCCAAGATTCCCCGATACAAGAATAATTTCCCCCTCGGGTGGAAATTAAAAGGGAATTGCTAATTTTAGCTTCCCTATGAATAGTGCAAAGTGAAATGTAATGTTGCACTTTGGTTATGGGAGTTTCCTAGAAGCTACCCAAAAATTTTCGAAATTTTCCGAAACAATTACAATGACTCCATGGGAAGTCAACTGCCTTTGAACATGGTCGTAAATTCTTAGGAATTACCTATGTTGTGGTAAAATCCCACTAAAAATTAGGATAGTGTGTTGTGTGCTAATAAAGCGTTCCACAAAGTTTGAAGACATTTTGACATTCCTAGGTACCAAAATCGGCAACAACATTGGACTTTTGAAGAATTTACGACTTTACGGCGGGTTGACCGGCGTACCAGGAGATGGCAGTGTCCAAATGACATGAATGAGGGGTCTTTACTTACTCCCACGAACCTTCTAAGTAACCCCAGATGGACAGTTTCTTCAAAAGAAACAAATTCCAAAAGTTAGAGTTTTCATCTTTCTTTGGAGTTACCGTAAGTTGATTTTACACTTACGAAGGGCTGGGAAGAAGGGGGTAGGAGGTCCCTTAGGCTAAATTGGGTCTTCTAAACACAATGGCGCAATTGTTTTTCAATTTGGAGTTGTTCCCTAAAAGATAGGAGGGGTCCAGCAGTAGGTTTGACTTTTTTAGAGTAATTAGTGATAATTCAAAGTTAATTTCGCAAATATCTTTTGGAAAATTGAAGATTGGATTTGGGTAAGACCTCTTTTCTTGCGTAACAATCCATCTTTTGTTTAAAGAAAGACAATTTAGAAATACTTTGGGTTAATTAACAAAATATCTAGGTTAATTAGGGTTATTTTCAAAATATCTTTGGGAAAAGATCTTGGATTTGATTTAGCCAAGATTTATTAGCTAAATGGAGAGGGTTCTAGAGAATTCTTCCATTAAACAAAGATTATTTTCGAAGTACGTTAGGGTAGTTTAGGAAATATCTCGGGATCAAAAGTAAATGTTTTTCCATCGACAACTTACCGGGGAGGGGCCTGGGACAAGTATAAAAGGCCCTTCCCTCGAGGTTGTCGGTACCCTCATTCTCATATCTAACCTTTGCTTTTGTGCTACTGGCGTGGTCGGAGTATTGATCCAGGTCGAGATCCGACCTGATTTTCATTCTAAGTCTTGATTTGCACACTTTGAAGGACGAGAGGGTCCCTTCAAAGTGATTTCTATTTGATTTTTTTAAGTTCTCGGGGCTAAGCCTCCATTTTCTTTGAATTGTAAGAGTTTTGGAAGGGATAGACCTCCAAACTCTAATTTCGTTTAAGATTTCTTGAATACTAACAAATTGTGCTCATTACAACAGAATCTGGTATTAATATACTTAAGGCAGTGAAGCTTGACTTTGCCAAAAGTTTATTAAACCAATCCCTGCCCAAAATTTGTTGTATAACGAAGATTGGGACTTTAATTGCTAAAGTTCGGTTTAAACGCTGTCATGCGTACCTCCTTTAGTGATTAAACCTGGATACTTTGAAATTTTTAAAGAATTAATCTTTAAAGTTCGGTTTAAACACTGTCATGTGTACCTCCTTTAAAGATTGACTTTCAAAATACTAAAATTTGATCATTGACACCGTGTATACCTGGGGTTGCCCCCACACGGCGAAGCTTTGACTTTGAAAGATTTGAAATTGACACTTGGGAAAATTTCCTTAGTGCATGCTTTGAAAAATGCTTTGCAAGAGTAGTAATTAGGAACATTTTAATTTAGGAAAAAGTAGTCAAAATTCCTTAGTTTGAACCCTTGACCACCCTTAGTATTAGGTAGAAAAAACCCAAAAATTTAGATTAGTCTTCTTTTAGTTAGAATCATTGAAATTAACTTACTAACTTAGAATATTTAATTGCGTAGTTCTCAAAAAATCCCCAAAACAAACCATAAAATTAGAATAGTTCTTGCCATTCGTTTATTTTTCTTATAGTTTTAGTATTGTGATAGTTTAAACTTGATCAAGATCTCGACCTGATAGTTAGAATTTAGTGTTGAGCGGACAGTGAACCAGTTAGACAGAACAAGTAGTAGTAGAACAATTGACGGAGGGGGAGCATTAGCCAAGACTGTGAGGGTCCAGCCAACCACGCCGCGCCACGTGGCGTTCCCACGACGGGGACTGACTAGGCTCGAGGGGGACTGACTGGGCTCGAGGGGAACAGACTGGGCTCGAGGAGGAGCAGACAGGGGCTCGTGGAGAAGCAGATGGAGCTTCAAAGAAGGGGGCGACCAAGCTGGGAGCTCGACACATGTCCAGTGAGCAGGCAGGAAAACCCAGAGTCCAAACACATAGAGAACGAGAGTCCAGAGTGCGGCTCAGTGAGCAAGCGACCAACACACCCAACCAGTATACTGAACTCAAATTTCAGGTAACAATCCATCATTAATCTAACAAAACATTTGAAATTTAAAAGCTTTTGATTAATGAAATCAAATTTGCATGATCATTGATTGCCATACTAACAATTTTGAGTTGTTAAAAATCTAAAACTCATCAACTCATCAACTCACTTCACTCTCAAAGAACTATTGAGAAACATAAAACACAAAACAAATGAAAACTTTGAGAATTGAAGGGAAAGGTTGAAGGCGAAAGGAAGAAGAAGAATAAAAGGAATCTAAACAATTAATAAAGTAAGAATCCTTTCTATTTTATTTTGAAATTTTATTCTCATTACTATTCATTGAATTGTTGGTTGGTCATTAATTAGGATTCTCTTAGGAATTAGAAGGCTAGGCTTTGGTTAGATTTTGTTTTATTAGGCTTAATAAGACAAATAGATAAAGACAAAACGCCAACTAATATCTTTTGGATGATAAGAAATTACAAGATAATTAGGATTTATTAGATTTGATTTGATTTAGTGGATTTAAACAGTTTTGAGGTATTAAAATAATTTCTAATTACTTTAAATACAACCAAAATTCATTAAATCCCATAACCATTAATAGGAAAAGAAAAATTGAAATTGAAGTACAACATTGAATGAGATTTAATTTCAAATTGCGCGATGAATTAGCAAAATGGAGGATGGAGCGGGTTACTATGAAACCATTCATCTCGTGATCCTCGAGGACGGTACGATCGATCACTTCATGGGAAAGGTACGTTAAAATTCTTTATATTTCATTTCTTTTAATTTCAATTTGATTAAAATTTCACTTGATAAAATAAACCATTGGAAACTTTAGGAAAATTAGAAAAGAAAATTAACATTTAAAAAATTAAAAATTACAATTGATCGTTTAGACTAAGAAATAATTAATGGATGAAATTTAACTCGATAGACTTTTAAAACAAATTTCATTCATTAATAATTTTTAAGAATTTAGTTTTTTAGTGTCTTACCTTGTTGGGAAGGTAATTTCTGAATTTTCATAAAACCCTAAAAAAACATAATTTTAGAATAGGAAGTTTGATTTAAATTAGAATAGAAGATAATTAAAAAAGAATTTCTAAAGAATCTTTAAGGAATCATTTAAATTAGGAATCAACTAGGGAATCTTTTAAAGATTCCAGAACCTATTTTCATTTAAAAAAATACTTTGATTTTAAGTGAGAAAAGGTTGGATGAAGTTTGATCTTAATTTGGATGAAGTTCTTTAATTAGTGGTCAAATTAGGTTGAGTCTTAGAATTAGGTAACTAACATAACTAAAAACTTAATCCTAAAATTTAGATTTATTTCAATTAGTTATATTATTTTTAATTTGTGGATGAAGGTTGTGATGTAGTTTAGAGATCAATATTTCATCCATTCATTTCTTTCATTAGGAAAGTCAAAATTTAACTTGCTTTATCATTCTAGAAAGGGCAAATTACATTCTACAAGTTAGGTTAGATTGATTTTAGTTTGAATTCATCTTTTGATTAGTTATTTGATTAGTTATTTGATTTAGTTAACCATAGTTTAAAAATTAGGATTTAAATGATTTAAGTTCAATTTGGATATTTAAAAACAAAGTGTCCATTGCTTGGAAGGCGCAAATTGAATTTAGATCACAAACACCCTAAGGAAATTGATTTAACAGGCCGTTAGAACCCGTGTGCACGTTTTAACTCAAAGGGTGGAGTTTAAAACACTCACATCTGGCGGACGCCGATCGTCCTGCTGATCGGATGGCGGGCTCGAGGTGGACGGATGACCGTCCGCATGGTTGGACGGTTGGCTCGGGGCGGACAGAAGACCGTCCCCGGAATCGGATAGCCACGACAAGGTGGACGGCCATCTCGAGGCAGTCGGAGTGCGGACGAACGATCGGACAGCTGCGACGACGTGGACGATCGGACGGCCGCGACAAGGCGGACGGGGACGAGCCCCAATCACTTTTGCCTTGTGGCCGCGACGAGGCGGTCGGGGACGAGGCGGACGGAAGGCCGTCCGCACGATTGGATAGCCACGAGGAGGCATCGGGGAGGAGGCGGACGGAAGGCCGTCCGCACGATCGGACGGCCAGGAGGAGGCAGACAGGGCCGAGGCATTCGCCCCGTATAAGAGGGGCGGACGGCCCGTCCGCAATCACTTTTCCCTTACCCTTTGCGTTTTGCAAGTGTGGAGTGGAGAGCTTAGTGGTTTGTCCTCCATTGGTTCCTCTCCTCGGGAAGGTGGAAGTCTTATTTGGAGGCCCCACTATTGCCATTTTTTGTAGCGAACTTCGAAGTTTTAGTTACAAATTTCGGGTATTAAAAATTTATCACAATGCCAAGATCGAAGAAGGCAGCGAAGGGAAAACAAGTGGTACAAGAGGTGGAAAGTAAGGAAATTTCATCCGATGCATGCAAAGCATTCATGACTAAATGCATTGCAAAATTCTATGAATCGGAAACCACTGTGTCTCTTAACACAAAATATGCAAGATATGGAGAGGAGTGTCCATCCAAATTCAAGGAAGACATGACGCAAAGAATGTTGGATGCCTTATACGTTCCGCAATGGCAACATGGTTGTCATAGTAGACAGACGTCCGGTTCGCCCGTCCGTCTGTCCGGGACGTCCATTAGAGGTATCGCCCGTCCGATACAGTCAACACAAAGTTGACTTCATGAAAACAGAAAAATAGGCCACGTGGATGCCACATGGATTCTGCAACATGCAGGGCGCGAACGCGATCGTCAGGGTGCGGACTGGATTTACATATGCTAAATTAATATGCTTTTACATATTTCCATTTCATATTTCATATTTCATATGCCATATTCCAAGTCACTCCAACACTCCATATTTTTTTCTTCATTCCTAAAATTCTTCCAATCTACTTCAATGTCATTTTTTTTTTGGTGGATCATTTCTTTTTTTTTAGGGGGCTTCATGAACTCCTAAAACATAGGCATAGTGAAAACATAAAGTGTATGTATTTTTATACCAAACTATTGCATTCATTGTTTTTATTTAAGTTTTATCATCAATTCATAGAACTCATAAAAATGCAATGAGAAAGAACAATCAAATGAAATATTAATATATTATGAGATTTTGAGTATAGAATACATCCGATTTTATATATATTTTGAGGTGTTTGGCAATTTCCAAGTAGGTACACATGGTCCTCTATGAGGATGATTTACCTTCTATGCCTAAACTATATGCTAAACTACAAAAAGTGAAACAACTAAATACTATGTACGATAACAACAATCTGGCATAGTCCAACAGTGGGGTGCATTTCTCAATGTGTCTAGAACATCTGGCACTAACGCCCTTTCACTCACATCCTCTTTTACGAGGCTTTCCAATTTGATCCTGAGGTTCTGATATTGCTCTGGATTCTTCGTTGTAAAGTATTTGGGGTTCCAGTCCTCTTTCCAAATTGTAGCTGCTATCCATCCCGCCACATATGCATCAGCAGCTATGGAGTACAAATGTGTTTTCTGCATGGCCTCAATTGAATTTGTTGAACCCTGCTCTCCGTATACATAAAACAATTCAGGGGCTGCAAACCTTCGCTTCTTCTTCTCTTTCGCCAGAATCTCCATGCTGGGAAAGCCATACCTTGATGGCTCCTTCTCTACAACTCGGCTAGAAAGTCCCCAATCACATATCCCTATGTACACCCTCTGTTCTTTCCAATCATCAAAATGGAGCAAAACATTGGATGGAGTTATGTCGTTGTGCATGTACTGTGCATCGTGGCATTTCCCCACAATGACAAGCAAGGAGAGTGCCAAGTTCACTCAGTTCTTTCGGTAAGTTGCAACCCATGCAAGCTCCTCTTTTGTCAACCCCGTACCTTGTTCACGCTCAATGTCATCCGCATCCACTGATTCACTCACTTTCGAATTGTATTTGGATAAGAAAGAAATTAGAGATCCTCCATTCCACCACAGCGTATAGCCTTCCATCGTTTTAGGGTGGAGGTACGCAATTCGAATGATGCCAGGATGTATCACTGGACACCCTCCTGCCTCATTGATGATTCCTTGGCGCTTCTCCTTTTCATTTGTGGTTTTGAAGCTCTTCCCAGCAAAAAATATCCAACTAGAAATGCTCTCAAGTTTTGTAAGCATCACCTTCCTCACGGTCCCATATGAACCAACCGCACTCTGTTCCGGCATGGGGATGACTTTTACTGAACTTTCAAGCCACTTGAATGTTCCACTCACACAATGAGCCCTTATTGCGTCTTCAATTGTCGCTTTCCATGGTGCTTGCTTTTTCTTACGCGATGAAGAAAATTGTTGAGCAAAATTTTGAATGATTTTCAATTTTGCAACCAACTCTTTGTTCTGCATGTCCCAATCGCTACCATCCTCTTTCTTACCTGTGTGGTAACACCAATTTGACACTATATTGGTTGTGAGGGCAACAACCTGTTTATCCAGCCAATCTTGGTGCAACCAATAATCAGAGAAATTGTTGAATTTCTTAGATGCTTCAAACTTTGACTCCATCTCCCTTCGCAGGTTCCTTGTCAGTTTGTGGTATCCTTCTTCGTTGTGTGCCACATACTCCCTGGTCAACATAGTTGTACCTCGACGAGTGTAGAACACCACAGCTATTGCTCTCCCTTCAACTATGAATTCATGTGGAGGCATATGGGGATTTTGGGTTTTTTTGCGCTTCTTTTGGCCTGATGAGGAAGGATTTGATGAACCTAAGGACATCAATGTGTTCGTAGATGGAATTACCATCTCACCAACATCATCCAAATCTTTAAACATAGGACGTTTTTCCGCAGATCCACTCCCTTCCCCTGTCATAATGAAAAAAATTTGGTACGATGGGCCTCCGTATCTATTCGAAAGCACGAAAATTAAAAAAAATTAAAAAAAACCAGGTCACATATGCGGGCCAAGCCCACCACCCACCAAACTCACTCACATAGGCCGCGGGGACGAACTAGCGTGTGAGGCATAGGGCGCGGACTTGGCAAAGAAATGAGGGCGGGGACTCGCTTTATATAGTCCCCCCGCTCACGTCCACGCCCTGACTTTTAGTGTTCCCGCCCCTCTCCCAGAGGTCCACGCCCCCTGAGATGGCGTCCGCGCCCCAGCGTTGGAGTCCGCGCCCCCTACGATGGCGTCCGTGCCCTAGCGTCCCCCACCTCCAACTATATAAAGCCGTTTCCGCCCCATTTGTGCCCACCCTACATACTCTCAGCCTTCCCCCTCTTTGTTGAGCTGGTTGTGAGCGTTGTGCGGGGTCTACTTGATTGCCACATTGGAGGTTTTCGAATTTTTCTGCAAAAATGGCTACACCACCAAGAAGGACTAAGGAGGAACGAGACAAGACCCGACTGCGAGCAGGAACCAAACATCGTAAGCGACTGCATGTTCTATGTAACCCTGCCAAGCTTGCATTCAAGGGGTGGGAGGACGTGCCTGATCCATGGACTTATGATGATTGCACCAATTACATCGAGTGGTGCCACATTGACAAGGTCTTCCCGGAAGAGCGACATAACTTTCATAGACGCTTCCACAAGGCAAATTTGAAACATTGCCTTGACAATGAGTTCACGAACCGATGCATTGAGGTGTTCCAGGTGTTGTATGATGTCCCAAACGTCACACGCAATGAAGTGCATCTTTTCATTGCACGAGGGGTCCATGCGGAGGTGAAGTTGAACAAGAGAGTGGATTGGTCAACTTTGAAGACAATGGGGGAAAATGTCAAAATTCCTCCCCCAGAGAATGGATTCATTCCAAGGAGGGTAAAAAGATACCCGGAAGGTGGTCTATCGAAAAAAACTATACAGGTTCGCGCACCACGAATCTATGACACTTCGAACTCATCTACGGACAGCGACTCTGATGGATCTCATGTACCAATTGTAGTCAACCCTAGAACACAACAACAACGTGCTAAAAAGAGGAGGGCTACGCGTGCAACTAATGAGGTTTTACCAGAAAATGTTGTGGAGGAACAGGTGCCACCTACTAACGAACCAACAATAGGAATTGTTGATGTTACAGCTACTGCAAACCGAATTCAGAGTTTGTTGACCGAAGTGAATGACAAGAATGCGGAATTGCATTCTTTATATGATGATGTCAACAAATTGAGGGAAGAAATCAAAGAGAAGGACAACATCATCAATCAACAACAACTTGAGATGGAGGTACTTCGACACGCTCTTGAGGTAGCAACATTAACCAATGCTGGTCAGGATCCACGAGGGGAAGCGCAAGGGCCTTCAAATAATTCTCAAATTCCATTGGAACATATAGAAGTTGGTGCAACAATGGGTACTCAAGAAGATTCATTGTCCTTCGGAGAATTACCCACGAATGTAGTTGCAGCAATACCAGTTGACCAAAGCACCCAATTGACGAATGTGCTTGCAAACAATTTGAGATTGAAAAATCAATTGCATGCGTTGATGGAGCAGTATTACCAATGGAAGATGGCATGCATCTTTAGTGTTGACAGAACTAGGCAAATGGTGGAAGAATTCAAAAAAATAGACAACAATTACAGCGCGATCAATCAAGAGAGGGTTTTTGGTTTGACATCGTGGGCCCTGGTGGATGATCTTTTCAATATGGATGAAATGACAACCATCAACATTGGTGGTGGACCAACATCCATCGATTGGTCCAAACATGCTTGGGATTTCAAGAATGCAATTGCCTCTGCCGTCGACCATCAAGGCAATCCATTACTACTGTGGCCAAATCCTTTAACCTTCGTGCATGATGGAACTACATGTCCCATTTGTCTTAATCCATTTGGCCCAGAAGGTGGAATGCACCTAGGCACGTGCGAACATTTCTACCACCCATTCTGCCTAATTAGCTTAATGATTATTCGCCGACGCTGTTCATTGTGCAAGGCTCCTTTCCATGAGCGCTTGTATGAGTTGTTTGGATTAGTTCCCTACATGCCACCGCATTGGGAATTCAATGCTGAAAATGCCCTTGATCATTCTCAAAAGTGGGGAACAGACTTGGTGTGGAGCTGGAAATTGAACATCCATTCGTTGGACAAACAAAACCTTTGTACCGAATGGGGTTGGGAAAGACATCCGGCTCAAATTGTGGAGGTGTGCCACCACTTGGTTCCACTAAAGGACAACTTCAGCGAAGGAAGACGGAATTTCTTCTTCCAATGCTTCAATGGGCATTGGAACGAAGCTGGACAACACTTCCAATTTGGACCTCATCCTTGTGGATGGTTATGGGGCGTTGATGGAGTTCGCATTACTGACGACAATGGGATGCGGATGGGAGAAGACATTGGCATGCCAGACCCTACTGAACTTGCACAACTATCGGAGTCAGAGTGGCGAGAAACCTTTCGAAATGAAGGGATGGACTATTTGTTAGAACAGCATAGCCCGAGAAATCTCCAATGTCTTCAGAGCCTCAAACAATCACAAATATTGAGGGCTATATTAGAGGAAGACGGACCAGCAAGGAGAACTCAATCCGCAGTTCGTAGACTTCGTTTGGGCTCAGATGAAGACCTTCCAGTCCACGCCGGGACACATGACAATGAGGCTGGACCAAGTGGTAGTGCAAGTAGTCCAATGAACATTGACTAAGTATAGTTTAGAGTGTTCTAGCTAGTGAGCTTAGGTTTTCTTAGAAGACTTACTTTCCTAGCATTATATAGGCTTATATACTTTCCTACTTTATATTACACTATGCATATGAAATATATATGATTTTGTTTTGAATGGTTTTGCCCAAATTGACTTTGTTTATTTTTTGCACATACCCATTTGAAACGACTTGTCGACTTCATACATATTAAAATTATTTATACCATGAAATGAAATGTCATTGAAATGGAGTAAAATTCATTCCCAATATCCAATCAATGAATAAAATTAGGGAAGGACCACAAATGTCATTTAATAGGAAAAAAACACTTTTGAAATGTCATTAATGCAAAGGAAATAAGGAATGATGGAACCCCCCAAAAAATGGGATGGTAATAGGTACATATTTAATTGCAAAATACTAAAATAGGCAAAGGAATGATGGAGAAAAGCAAAAAAATAGGGAAAGAATGATATACCAAAAAATAAATGGCATTGAGTTGGGATAAAATGATCTTGCAAATCAAGCCCCAAAAAATTAGAATGGGTTTAGGGAATACAAAAATTAAATGCACTTGGGTTGAAATGGAGCAATTTGCTAATCAAGCACAAAAAAATTAGGAAGGGAATGATCAATGAAAAAAAAATGGCATTGAGTTGGAAATAATTTAGGAAGAGAATAATAATGCCATTTAGTTTTTGTATGACTTGGGATGAAACAATTTTGCTAATCAAGCAAAAAAAATCAGAAAGGAAATGAATCCTACCAAAAAAATGGCATGGAAGTGTATTGTTATCCGAAGCACCCAAAATTGGGAAAGGTAAATGGGAATCATTAAATTGGGATGGAAATAGGTACATATCCAATAAAATGGTTACCAAAAAATGACCATAAAATAAAATTGAAAACTTTAAATTAGGGAAGGAAGTAAAATGTCTTTGAGTTAGAATAGGATTTAATAAATAAAAAAGTTAGTGAGAAAAATGAAATGTCATTGAATTGGATTAGGATTCAATGGGGATAAAATTTAGGTAAGGAAATGAAATGTCATTGAGTTGAAATAGGATTCAAATATTCAATGATAAAAAAAATTAGGTGAAGAAATGTAATGTCATTGAATTGGAATAGGATTTAATGATAAAAACATTTAGGGAATGAAATTATATGTCATTGAATTGGAATAGGATTTAATGATAAAAACATTTAGGGAACGAAATTAAATGTCATTGAATTGGAGTAGGATTCATTTCCAATCAATGACGAAAACTAGGGAAGGGAAAGAAATGTCAATCCATTGGAATGTAAGTGCATTTTAAATGTTAATAAAAGCAAACAAATGTGAAAGAGATATGAAACAAATCTTATTATTGATTACCTATTTCTTCATATGAGAAATGGGAAGTGAATGGAAAGACTCCAATTTGGTACCATAAAAAACATTTATTATTGAGTTGGGATGGAAGAATTTTGCTAATGAGTAAAAAAAATAGGAAAGGGAATGATGGAATAAAAAAAAGCTTGCTTAAAGTTGGAATAAAAGAGTTTCAGGAATAAATGAAGGAAAAAAAATGGAAAGCAAAAAAAATAGGAAAGGAAATGACGCAACAAATAAATATTGGCATGGAGTTGGAATAAAAGAGTTTTAGGAATTAATGAAGAAAGAAATGGTGGAACAAAAAACAGAGGGCAAATAGTTGAAATGGAAGTGTTTAAAGAGTTCATGAAGCCAAAAAGAAAATTGAATGATTTACAAAAAAATTAATGGCATTGAGGTGGGATGGAAGAGTTTTAGGAATGAAGCCCCCCAAGATAGGAAAGGGAATGATGGAATTAAAAATTCAAGTGACGTATTGAAGGCCTAGAATTTTTTTTAACCCCCTACTATTTCTTTCATTTTAAACAAAATGAGGTTTTACCCTTTTATCTAGTACACTACATTTCCAAAACATTTCCTAAATATTTCCTCAAAGTGTCCTAAACACTTAAGAATTTAGAGTCTTTTTTTTACACCCTAAACTATTTGTTGGTTCAAAGTAGTTTGAAGTGTTGCAAGAAGTAAGGAAAAACATTTCCCACCACAATGAAGGGGACATACTCTTCCATGAAGTTTCTTCCAAATCTTAGTCAATGGAGCTCTTTATTTGGCATCTTGCTTTCATTGCCTTGTCGGAATCCAAAACAAGTTGTTGAGGCTATAATTAATGGTTCCCCCGCTCCAAAAAAAGGAGGGACTGAAGAATGTCAAAGCCCAAGCGCATTTCAAAGTCCTGCCTCCTGTGCTGGACGAGCACGTCCACGCCCTGGAGTCCGCGCCCTAGCTTCAAGTCTTCGCCCTGAAGTCCGCGCCCTTACTTCAAGTCCGTGCCCTGGCTTCAAGTCCGCGCCCTGACTTCAAGTCCGCGCCCTAGAGTCCGCGCCCTGGCTTCAAGTTCGCGCCCTGGAGTCCACGCCCTAACTTCAAATCCACACTATGGAGTCTGTGATTCAGCTGCGCTCTCTCAAGTTCTTCCGCCTCTGTGAATTGTCCGCCCTGGAGTCCGCGCCCTGCGTCCGCGCCCTGACACAACCCATTCAGCAAAAACATTTGTGAGAGAAAGCATTCTTGTCTCTCCATGAATATGAGGACTCTAAAGAAAGGTGTGACAGCATTTAATGTTTCCCTCTTTCCATGAAAAGGGGGGACACCATCTTCCAAGACCATTAAATAGGAAGAAGGAGGGATCCCATGCCCAGTGCATCCCCATGTGCGCACCTACATTTATGTAGTGGAGTTTCGCCGTGGAGTCCGCGCCCTGAAGTCCGTGCCCTGACTTCAAGTCCGCGCCCTAACTTCAAGTCCCCGCCCTCACTTGGAGTCCACACCCTTCAGTCCACGCCCTATGATGACATCCACGCCCTGAGTAGCGCCAACGCAGTGAAGTTCCACCCTCCAACTTCTTGAATTATTCTGACCAAGGGTTTCAAGAGTGCAGGGTTTAGGGTTTAGGGTTTAGGGTTTAGGGTTTATGCTTTGAGTTAATGGCTTAAGGTTGAATTAAATAACAAATAGATGTAGCAATTACCTTTAGAAAAGAACCCTTCTCATGCATTCAAATCAATATAACTTGTAAGTTCATGTGAAAATCAATTTCTTGTACCAATGATTCGTATTCATGGATTGGCATTCACAATCATTCTACTTCAATTTAACTTTTACGTTCAATTAAGCAATAGTCCCTTGTTCCAACTACCAGGTAATAAAAAAAACTTGAATCCCTTTACATTTTTTTTGTTTTTTTAACAAATGGAAAGAACTATTGCATAAAAAAAAATACACAACAGGACAAGCCACAAAGGCTAGACAATGAAGAGATATGAGCAAAAACAAACAATCCCTTTATATTTAGCAGAAAATGTAACTTGTAATTTCTCGTTTCCGAAATAAATTTCTTTTAGTTAATATGCCTCAAATTGAATCCTTTATTATGAATGATGGATTTGAAGAAATAAAACCTATGGGTTCATTAATAAAATTCATTCTATCAATTATTCCAAAAACCCTTATACCAAGCATTTTCAAATATTAGTCCCTTCACGTGAATCCAAAAGTATGGAAGATCTGAGCTTCCATTCAAAAACCATCCCTTGTAGCTATTTTCTTAGAAATGGTTCCCTTCCAAGTTATCCAACCCCCCAAAATGGCATTGACTTCAAATGTAAGTGCTTTGAAATTCAATGCCCATAACGAGGGATGGGGTCATCCAAACTTTCGTAAATTTAATTTCGGTATGATTCAAAACTTTAGTTACAAGTTACAATGTTTGAGCCTAAGGGCCTAAATCCCAAACACAAATACTTGAATTTGATTTTTTGCTAAAATATAATTCTAGCAAAGAAAAACGGGGAGAAAGAAATCCAAGGAAGAGAATTCAAGGCAAGCAGGGAATCCAAGGGTAGGATCCGATGTAAGGCCCTACAATTCTATTTTATACAAAGTTGGGACCTAAATGGATAGGAATTTTTTTTTAACTATTTTCCTTTTTATTAAAGAGTCTTTTGCCCCATGTACCATAAACAAATGGGTTAAATTTTTCTACTCAAGATTTAATGCAAAGTATCCATTGTCATTCTTGATTTTCTAATGCATGTGATGGCCTTTAACTTCATATTTTTTTATTATCTATTTTTTTATGACATGTGAAGAGAATGGAAATGTATTGTAATAAAATTTATCATTGAGTTGGAATGGAGTTGGGATGGAGTGACCCTAAAGATTTAATGCAAGGTGTCGATTGCCAATGTTGATTTTCTAATGCATATGATAGCCTTTATCCTCAATTTTTTTTCTTACCTACTTTGTGTATATGACATGCAAAGAGAATGGAAAGACTTCAATTTGATACCGTAAAAATAATTTATCATTGAGTTGGGATACCACAAAACTAAATGGCCTTGAGTTGCAATGTAAGAGTTTTGCTAATCAAGCCAAAAAAAATAGGGAGTGAATGATATATGAAAAATAAAGTGCATTGAGGTGGGATGGAACAATTTTGCTAATCAAGCCAAAAAAAACTAGGGAGGGAATGATATACAAAAAATAAAGGGCATTGGGATGGCATGGGATAATGTTGCAAATGAAGCCCACAAAAAATTAGGAAGTAAATGATATACCAAAAAATAAATGGCATTGAGTTGGGATAGAATAATCTTGCAAATGAAACCAAAAAAAATTAGAAAGGGTTTAGGGAATACAAAAATTAAATCATTTCAATGGCCTTGGGGGAGTTGGGTCTTGGGTTGGAATGGAGCAATTTTTCTAATCAAGCCCAAAAAAACTAGGATGGGAATAATAATGCCATTTAGTTTTTGTATAACTTCGGATGGAACAACTTTCCTAATGAAACAAATAAAATAGGAAAGGGAATTAATCCACCCCCCCCAAAATGGCATGGAAGTGTTTAGGAATCCAAAGCCAAAAAAAATAGGAAAGGGAATGGTGGAACAAAAAATTAATGGCTTTGAATTGGGGTGGGAGAACTTTAGGAAATAAGCAAAAATGAAATAGGAAAGGGAATGATTCAACAAATCAAGATCGGCATGGAGTTGGAAGAAAACTAGAAAAGAGTCTTGCTAAATAATGAAGCAAAACAAAATAGAAAAGGAGATGATTCAACAAATAAAAAAAAGAACAATGAATTGGGATGGGAGAGTTTTAGGAATGATTCAAAAAAATAGGGAAAGGAATGATGGAACAAAAAATGAACATTTGGCTTTGAGTTGGGATGGGAGTGTTTTAGGAACAAAATAGAAGAAAGAATGATTCAACCAAAAGAAAAAAACTAGTATAAGTTGGAATGTGAGAGTTTCAAGAATGAAGCCAAAAATATGTGAGAGAGAATGATCCAAACGCAAATGAATGGCATAGAGTTGGGATGGGAGAGCTTTGCTAACATCTTTCACCACAATGAAGGGGACATGCTCTTTCATGAAGTTTCTTCCAAATCTTAGTCAATGGAGCTCTTTATTTGGCATCTTGCTTTCATTGCCTTGTCGGAATCCAAAACAAGTTGTTGAGGCTATAATTAATGGTTCCCTCGCTCCAAAAAAAGGAGGGACTGAAGAATGTCAAAGCCCAAGCGCATTTCAAAGTCCTGCCTCCTGTGCTGGATGAGCACGTCCATGCCCTGGAGTCCACGCCTTGGAGTCCGCGCCCTGGCTTCAAGTCCGCGCCTTGGAGTCCGCGCCCTAACTTCAAGTCTACACTATGGAGTCTGTGATTCAACTGCGCTCTCTCAAGTTCTTCCGCCTCTGTGAATTGTCCGCCCTCGAGTCCGCGCCCTGACTTCAAGTCTGCGCCCTCGAGTCCGCGCCCTGACTTCAAGTCCGCGCCCTGAAGTCCGCGCCCTAACTTCAAGTCCGCGCCCTGGAGTCCGCGCCCTAACTTCAAGTCCCCGCCCTACCTTCCTATTCGCGCCCTGATGCCAGGGATTGAAGTGTGCGTCCCCGCCCTACACTTTGATAATGAAGACGTCCGCGCCCTGCTGCCACGCACATCGGTGAAGTCCACGCCCTTGCATTCCCTAAGTATATAAAGAAAAGGAAGACCCGGCATTCCCCACATTTGTCACCTGGCCTCTATCTCTTGGACTTCAATTCATTTTGAGCTCCTTGTGAGTCTACTTGGGTGGCAGATGGCCCTAGTTTGCTGCTGAGGTGATGTCAAAATCAGTTCAAGCAGTGGATTAGCGCTAACTGTTGTTACTGATACTTTGTTCGGTATATCTACGATCTTTTAAACTTCAATACGAAGGAGGAGGAAGACATTTGAAATTATTTGTGAACGGTTGAATGCAATGGCAAGTCAAAGGAAGCAGACCAAGGAATGGGAACCATGGCTGAACTTTATGGAGAATGGGATTAAGGTGACTTGTGTTTTCTGTGCTGGGACCTTCAATTATAAACATAAGCGTGCTTTTGCACATTTCGGATATGGCTCAAAATCGGAGAGGTCAATTTGTCGAAGTATGCCTCGTCATGTGCGACATAGATTTTCCAATTGTACAGGTTTTGTCCCACTACGAATGGATGTCGAGGACATGTATGAGGGAGAACCAATTCAAAGTGCGCCATCTAGAGCAACTGCACGTGCAAGTTCAAGTGAAGCTACTGAAAATGAGGTGACGGGTGGGATCAATGGTGGAAGAGTGGAAGAAGGGGCAAACGTTTCAGAAGGAAATGATATTCTACAAACGTCATATAGTCTTGCTGGATCAAATTCTACGAGATCTGGATCACTACGTCAGCAGCGCATGGCGGACGCATTCAACATTGCAAAGAAGAAGGAGTTGGATGAGAAGTGGGCAAGTTTTTTCTATGAAGCGAATGTGCCATTTAATGTGGCAAGGCATCCAGCCTTCATTGAGGCTGTGAAGGCAACCTCACAGGCAAGGTTTGAATATAGTCCACCTTCTTACCATCAATTCAGGACTAATTTAATTGAACCGAGGAGGTTGCAAATTGAGAAGCAGATTCAAGAGAAGGTTGGATTTTCTATCAAGCACTATGGGGTGTCGATATGCACCGATGGTTGGGATGATGTCAATCGGAGGCCCCTCATGAATGTGATGATGTCATGCCCTACAGGTGATGTATTTTTGGGGTCAATTGATACTACCTCGCGAAAGAAAACAATGCACTACATAGCGGACCAAATGAAAGTGTACATTGAGAAGGTGGATCCCAAATATGTGACACAAGTGTGCACAGATAATGCAGCAAACATGCTTGGGGCATTGCAAGACATCACTCGAACATATCCGCACATTTTTGCGCAAGGCTGCATGGCACATGCACTGGATCTCATGTTGGAAGATTGGGCCAAAATCCAGGAATTTTCGGATTTAATTGCCAGGGCAAAAAGATTGTGCCAATACATTCGAAACCATCATGCAACCATGTCGGTTTTCCGTGAGTTGAGTTCGAATCTGCAACTCGTAGTGCCTAGCGAAACCCACTTCGCTTGTAATTTCCTCATGTTGCAGCGATTGGTGAAACTCAGAGGAGTCTTGGAGCGGTTAAATAACCACCCGCGTGTTCTAAATTACTTTGATACCCTACGGAACGAACAAAATGGACCGCAGGCAGCTACCGCTTCACGTAATGTCAGAAGAACCATTCAAGATGTGGCTTTCTGGCAACGATGTGTGAATTACGTGTACATGACTGAAGACGTTTTGAAGGCTTTGCGTGTGTTTGATGGATGAGAACCAGCCATGGGTCGGGCGTGGCTCGTAATGCACAATTTGCGAGGGCACGTGTATTCTTTAAGAGAACCACCTTTCAACTTACGTGATGACATAGCAGTCATTTTGGAAGCATCTTTCAATGAAAGATGGAACATGGTTTTTGAAGATACATACTATGCTGCGGCCCTTCTGAATCCATATCTCTTGGATAATGTGGCGCTCAGGGTGGATGGAACTGCCCTACGTGCATTGTATAGAGTCATCCGCAAGATGGCAGATTCAGTGGGTGTGAATTTCGATGATGTGTTGGCGGAATTAACAGAATTTGAGGAGGGTAGTGGACCGTACAGTCCAGCTATGACACCCAACATCCGTGTGACACAAATGCTTCTCCACCAATGGTGGCACAGGGTTGGAGATCGGGCTCTTTCAAAAATTGTTGTGCGTCTTTTATCCCTCACGTGTTCTGCTAGCTCTTGTGAAAGGAATTGGAGTATGTATTCCTTTGTTCACAATAAGGTCCGAAATCGATTAGCCCCCGAAAAGGCAAAGTCATTGGTATATATTTATACCAATAGCCGTGTACTTCAACAGTGACAGGAGCCGATCCAGTTCGTTGGTATGATGCAAATATGTACTCGGAGGATTCCGATCCAGATGCCCTTGGTCCGCTCCCAACGAATGAACGCAATCAGGAATTCGACGCAATGCAAGCAGAGGAAGAAGAAGAGGTTGATGGAGAAGCCTACGTAGCACCTCAAGAATATCCGGCAAACCCAGATCTTTGGAGGCGAGGAGCTGATCACCTTGAGGAAGCAAGGAACTACTACGGAGATGCTGACGATGGAGAGGAGGAACTCCTTGATGGTCGTTGGGGTCCTTGGGGGCCACCCATTCCACCCAATCCACGTCGCAGCCCTTCACCTCCACTTCCTCAAAATGAAGGGATCGTTGAAGTCCCCGCTTTGTCGTCTTTTTTAGAGACCGACAATCCAAATGACGATAACGTCGATGATGGTATTTCCCATAACAACAACGACGATGATGACAACCTCCCTCTAGGAAATGGCGGTGGAAATGAAGATGGCGACATAAACAGGGGGAAGAATGCAAATCCAAACCGTGGAGGATCTTCTCACAATCGAGATGGCAATACAAGGCCTATAGGAGTGGGGCCATCAACTCGAAACATTAGAGCTATTCAAGGACATCATGACAGAAACGTTAGAAATGCAAGAGTGGCACGCCCTATTGCAAGAAACCAACCAACTGGTAATGTGAGAAGGCCTTTTGATCCAGAGCATGTGGACCCTAATGATGTTTTTGCATTTGTAGAACTACCAGAAGACCTTGCCCATGTACCCGCTGCAATTGAGGGTCATCCTACTATTTCTGATCAAGGTATACAAACACCACATTCCATAGACCCATCTTCAGTAACAAATTCCAATGCCATTCGAAGACCTTCTCCAACAGGGTTAGGCTCTCTGGGGAATGTTGATTTGACTCTACAAAGCGTTTCACGTGGTACTATTGGTGGTAGACCACCTATGGCCCCTCGGCCCCCCGTTCGTCATGAACTAGGTCAATATCAACAAAGCCGTGGACAGACGAAAGGCCGTGGAAGGGCTGGAGGCCATGGAGGAAGTAGAGGCCATGGACGAAGAGAAGGTCAACATATTGGAGAAGCATCATCATCAAGGCCTACTAATCATCTACTCCTTGGAATTGGGGTAAGAGATCCAAATAGGGTGATAGAACCGTTCCTAAGTACATACGTACCAGGACCTAGTGGGTCAACCCCGACATTTGTTGTTCCAACAATTCCAGGTGGACCCACTATAAATTCTAATGCAGAAGACCCCAACACACAACGACATAAGAGGTTCAAGCGCAAACGTAGTCAAGGTCAAACTACAATAGAACTTCGAAATGAAAACTTGGAAGTTGAGGGACATTGGACCACAGATAGTGGTGAAGCAGAAGATGAATATGACAGCAACGAAGATGCGAATGATGAGGCACTAGAGGATGATGATGTTGTTGTTCGAGATGCTAATGTAGCGGATCCAAGTGCCCAAGAAGTTCGTAGGTCGAGTCGTTTGAATAATTGAGGTTATTGAGTTGCATCGATGGTAGATCTCGGGTCTTTAAGAGTTGAAAAGAATTGTAGCAATTGGAAGAAAGATGGACGAGAAGCCAAAGGAATGTCTTAGATAACCTATGAGAAAGTGAGCGTATTTTGGAAGTATAGATTCATTGTATTGTTATTGTACTTTGCAATGCATGAATTTTATAAACAGTTTTGGTTATCACAAACATTGCAACCTACTAATATTTCTTTTCTGTATTTTTGAATTTGACGGGCATGTTGGAAACATTGGTGAGTGCAATCATGTAAAATATATTGCAGTTACTAGTTCTTTTTAATGTAGTGGGGTCTCCCATTTGTTCAAAAAATAAATTTATATATATATACATATAGTGGAGAACACATAAGTAAAATCCACCATTTCCCGTCCGCGCCCTGCCTGAAGGAGTCCGCGCCCTGACGCTGACGCTGAAGTCCGCGCCCTCACATGACGTCCGAGCCCTGGATCTCGGTGTCCGAGGTGACGTGTCATTCAAAAAAATTCCACAACTTTGAAAAATTGAAGCCGTCCGATCAGTCTGGACCGTCCGGTCCAGTTCGCCCGTCCGGGACGTCTGGTGACCCTAACCCGTCCGATATGACAACCCTGAATGGCAACATGAGACGGAGAAGAGGGGTTTCAACAAATGTTTGGAGAACAAGGTGCATGATGCATTGTGGAACGCTGATGTGGTTCTTGGAAAATACGGGAAACAACATCGTGCAAATGATGAAGCCTTTGAGCAAGTCATTCTCAAAACTCAATTGTTTATTGGGCGTTGCACCCCATTTGCGAAGAGGCGTAATAGACGAGGGTCATTGGGTTGGTGGACTAGCGATGAGGGTCTTGCTCAATTGGATATGGGTAGACGTCATCTTATAGCGCTTCCGGACACCGCACGGGTGATTTCCCACGATGGCTTAATCATGAAGGGAGGATATGCAACGATTCGGAGGGTGAGAATTGAAGGATGTCCAGGGACAGCTCCATCTTGGGAGTTCGCAGCAAAGATATCCGACCACCACGGTACGCAGCCTCAGCTTGCAAAGTTGGAACATCAAAATGAATCAATGGCAGTGAGGATTCCACATTCAGGAGTCATACAGTTTGTTGCACTTCATGCAAGAACAAATGAAGGGTACTCGTATTGGTGGAATGGCGGAACACTTCGGCAAATGTTGAACCTGGATAACGATTATCCAGACAACATATATGTTCGGTTACAATATTCGAACCCAATAGAGTCCGATGTGACTAAAGCTTTTCATCTCGCTTGGCTTCGGAAGAAGCGCACCGAGCTTGCTTGGGCATTGGTGCATATCATGAATGCGGTACATGTGTCTGGACATCTACACAATGATATTTCTCCAGACAACATCATGTTTCATTTTCCTAATGATGAATCACGTGGTTTCATTGGCATTTGCGATTGGGGCATGACTACTGTAGCTACCGAACCAATGAAATCCTTGTATACGTTCACATCTACAAGTGAAATGAACAAAGCTTTAACAAGGAGGTGGTGGGTGGATCCAAGCATTGCATACTTGCATAGAAGAGATGCAAATGTGGAAATCATTCCACATTTATCACGTGCATCGGAGGAATATGCGATTGGTAAAATAGCTCAAAGGATCAATAAACAATGCATGTCAGAGAACTATAGCAGATTGCAACGGGAAACAAATGCAATGGCCATGTTTAGCCACCACCAATTGGGAATTGTGTTTCACCAATACTTGGACCGGCTTTGTCAAAGAGGTGATGGTTATCGGGGTGGTTTGGCCCACATCATCAATTGGTTCACTAGCCAATTCAATTGGCCTATGCCGGATGAACACTTCCGACATTCATATTAGTAATATAGTGCAAGAGTGCACTATATAGAGTTTTATAAATATTTAATAAATGTAGAACTTTGGATTTATGCATGTAGATTGCTTAGTATATATGCACCCCTAGAGTATGTCAATATATGTGAAATTGGACATACATTTTGAATTTTTCCATGTATTTGAATTGTTTTTGAATGAGTATCAATTTTTGACAAATCAAAAATATCTCTTGTTTGAGTGCAAAGTGCAATATTTCTTCTTGAATGTAGATGGCTATTTAGTTGACAAGCTTGTATGACAAATTGCATGATGTATGATGTGTGGGTGCAAAAGTTTCTGAGCCCGTTCTATTTCATTTGGAATAAGTCTTGGAAGAAGACCATTTCATTTATGATATGGAATTACTTGGACCTTCTTAGAAGTTGTGTTCCAACAATTCCATTGATATTTGAATTATCATGACGACCCGTTAACCCCTAAAGGACCAAGGCCATTTTTCTGTCAAAAACCACTCAAAACTGCCATTTCTGCTACGTTCACCCATAAAATCCAAAAAAAATAGTTAAAAAAAATCTAACCGTTGGATCTTGTACTTTATTTGTCTCAGAACATGTGGTAAAAATTTCATGAATTTTGACCGCACAGATTTGAGAGATATTAGCATTCAAAGTTGGAAAAAGAAGTTTTTTTGAACACTGGCCTGCAATTTCAGATGACTTTGACCACCTTTTGTTGAAATTTTTTGCACTATGGACTGTGAATTTAAAATTTTCTGTGTTGAAGAATTGAGTTTATATTCTAGGAAAAAAATATCTAAAGAAAAACTCTTGATTTTCATTCTCTAAAAAATTGTTAAGTAGAAGTAGGTCCAAGATTACATGAAAAACTAAATCATTAATAGCTCTAAGATGGGATTGAAACTCAATAATCCCAATGGTGAGATTGTTTTAGCAAACAAATTTAACTTTGTCAAACAATTTTTTTTGAAAAATTGTGAAAATTGCATTCAGAAATGAATCCTATAAGTTATTTTTTCAAGAAGATGCTCATATTGCCCGAAAAACAATATTGTTCACAAGTTTCACATTACTAATCCAAATGGAATGAATCAAAGCTTCACATGTAGACAAAAATATAATCTATAAGAAAAAAGAAATTTTAAATTAGATTTCAATTTTTTGTGGATTTATTTTTCTGCCCGGTGACATGAAAATTATGTTTAAGATGGCATAACTTTTGCTCCCGGGCACCGATTGAAATAAAAATTATATTCCCACGAAGCTAATCAGTTTTTCTATCTTATGAGAAAGTTTCAAAAAGTTTGACTAAAAATTGAAGTCATAGGAACCTGCCCAAAATCCATTTTGTCCCCCAAGGGAACAATGGTCCTTTAGGGGTTAAAGCAATTGTGGTTTTATTGTTTTAGTGTGTATACTTATAATGAATCAACTATGAAGAGACGTAATTAGTAAATTCATCACAAATGAGAGTGATTCAATTTTAGTGTTTTTTCAAAAAGGTTTAGGACTTTACAACACTTGGATTTTTAGAAGCCTTTGGGTTTCCAATTTAGACCCTCAATTTTTTTTTCATTGCATTGTTTTCATAAAATAAACAAAGGAAAATAGGAAATTAAGCTCTAAATGAATGGTTTACAAAATGTATGTGTGTCCAATAATTTTCTAAACCCGAAACCGTAATTAATTTGTTATTTTGAGTACCGGTTCTTTGTATATTTATCAAAAAAATCCTTTGAAATTCTATTGCAGCACTCAAAAATGAATTACGAAAATAAATGACTTTTCTCTTTATAAATTTGTAAAGTGCAATGTTCTTTTTGTTCATTGCTAAGGACTCTTAGAAATGAGCATGAATTGTACCAAATTTCAAAAATAAAATCGCATTAGAAATTCTCTTAGAATCAAAAACATAAAGATAGAGACTAAATTCGGGGAGTCTTAAGCGGTCGGACGGGTTGGCGGACGGGCTCCAGAGACCGCGAGACCGCGGACGGGGGCGTGAACAGGCCGACGGATTGGCGGACGGGCCACAGAATCCGGGACAAGCGGACGGGATGGCGGACGGGCCGCAGAAATCGCAGACGGGGTTGCGGACGGGGTCGGAGACGGGCGGACGGGATC